>WTSP01022945.1:0-65197 GCA_025331215.1 Actenoides lindsayi
GTGGACGCAGCGAGGACAAAAACACCGCGCCCCACCCCACCCCCCCCCCCCCCCCGCACCCCCCCCCCCCCCCCCCCCCCCCAGCTTCAGCACTAGCAAAGCATGAACTCCAGAGGTGCAATTTGGGCACAGTCCACCCAGCAGTAGCATCCCTGGGCATGGGGAAAGCAGCACAGCTCTCTCATGACCACAGGAAAGCAGTATTTCAAACAGGAGCAGAGCTTTCTGGTATTTTCCAAGAAAATGTTTCTCAGCAGCTTTTTTTCCTATGCAACAGGAGGGAAAAATCATCTCTGCATTAATTAATTAATAAGCAGTGGCAGCAAAAGCTCGTGCTGATGGCAGTTCTCAGTTAAGTGTGGTGGATGGCACAGATTTGTGACTAATGGGCCACATTAGTTCCCAAATTGTCTCAGCCTGGCTGGCTGAGTCTGGCGGAGGGGGAGGATTTAGGGCGATTGCTGTTCCCATCTTAGGAAACAGCTATTTACTGTTGCTACTGTACATCCGGGAATACTTTAAACCATCCAAAATCTATCAGCCAGCTTTTAACCTCCTTTAGCATGGAGTGAGAACTAAGTCCTGCAGATGAGGTGTGGAGCTGTTGAGTTCATGCTGCAACCTGTTAGGCAGCCACAGCCCTTCTCCAGTGCGTCTCAGAGTGGGACGTGCTCTCACTACATACATCACGGGTGGAATCCTTCAAAAGCAAAACCTGAAAACCAGATTTAGATGCAGAAAAGGGCAGGGCAGGTCCCTCCAAGAGAGCTTCTCGCCCCTTTTTCCCAAGGCACGTGCAGCTCTGCCTGCAGATGCTGGTGCTAGAATCCTTCCAGGGCAGCATTTCTAACCAGGTGACCAGGACTGCTGGGTCCTTCACTGGGGTTTAGCTGCACAAGACACATACTTGTGTGCATGGAGGGATGCAGAGGACCTCTCTGCTACCTCAGATGCCAGGCCAGATTCTGCCACTCTCTCACTGCACTGTTACCACCAAACACAGCAAATGCAACGTGCAGCTGCTGTCTTGCCTGAGAGCAGCATCTGCTTCAGAGGGCCTGCAGGTCATGCAAAGGCAGCATCTCCCCTGCTCCCCAGAGCAGTGACCCCTCCCAAACCTCCCAACCAGCTTGGCTGGGCAACAGGCTACAGAGGTTGTGACTTCCCTGAAACACACTGGCACTTACCTGAGGCCTCTATGGGCTCAAGATCCTGAAAATTCAAGTTGCTCTTTCTTAAAGGCAGAAGAGGTACAATGGGGGTGCTCTGGGTGCATCCGTGAACAGGCTGACAGTCCTGCACTCACCAGGCAGAAAGGGAGTAAACAAATTAGAATTATCACTCCTCCCCACACCCAAAACCACACACACATACAAAGCCAAACCCCAGGTCTCAAAAGAACTCTCACACTAGCACTCTCCTAAAGTTGTTTCTCCACCACTCAGCCTGCCCACAACACACTGATGGCTGGAATAAAGACTGGAAAGGCTTTGCATAACCAGTATGGAAAAAACACTGCTCTCTAATGACACCTGTATACTCCAGCAGACAACTATTCTTCTTCTTCTTGTGTTTATCAGCACATAATTTCTCTCTAGCATTTCAGACATCCCCGTCTTCGGTTTACTGACATCAGGGTGATGGGCACACACTATTGCTGTGACTTCTCACAGAAGGACCGGTACAGTATCTCAGATGACTGGTGAGAAGGACATCAAGCCCAAGTAAGACATTCTCAGCAGCTGGAAGTTAGAATCTATTATTTTTTAATTAATACCACAAAACTTGCTGTTAATTTTCTTGAATTTACAAAGCCAACGAATCAGGCAACCCTTCTTGTAAACTTACACTTCTCAGACAGTTGTCTGTTCCACATCCTATGGGAATAAAAATTGCAGTTTATTTATGACTAGTTTAATTTTAATTTCTAATATAAGCATCTAATTTATTTTTTTTCTGGTCATTTGTCTTTGGTTCCCCTGATTCCCAATAAACCAGAAATACATGCATGTGAAAATGAAGAACTTTCTCTTAATGGTTTTAGACAAGTGCAGAATTTCAAGGCAGTGCAAACCCCAGGTATGAACACCCAGCCTTCAGGACTTCTTTCCCACAGCCTTATAGTACTTTGAGACATAAACCTCTACAAAATACTTCCAAGATGTTCTGGTATAAAAGGCTTCTGTTTTGGCTTTATACCAGTATATAGAAGGTGTGGCAACAGCAGGTACATGCACAGGCATCAGACAAAGTCATTTGACAGATAACTGAGTATTTCTACCCAGGCAAGGAGTCACAGCAGGGCCAGGGAAATTGCTTCTAGGAGAGAGTTACCAAAATGATTTTGTTCTGTCGTATGGAACCAAAATAGAGAATTTAGATAGCAGGTGTTTCTGGCTCATGGGAAGGCTGCTTTGCTGCAGATCCCACGGAGGGGATTAGCAAAGAGATCTTCTCTCAGCAGTTTTACGAAGATGGTGTGCCTGTGGCCCTTTCAGAAGGAACAGGCATTTTGCTAGAAGCAGAAAAAGATTATATGGGTTTTGTCTTAACTGCACGCTTTGTCTACCTGACACAATGCTGCCACTCAAAGAGCAGAGAGCGTCAGACTACAAATGGTGCCGTAAAAACAAAGACTAGTATTTCAGTTGTAAAATCATTTTTTATTGTTACAAATATACATATGAATAAAATCCCTTCAACTTGTAATGTAAGTGGGTAGCTGTGAAATTTTCACCCCCTCCCTCAAAAGCAGAAATGTTTTTACAGATGCCAAACTATTTTTCTCGTAGAATTACACATTGAAAGGAAGCTAATATGCAGACAGAACTGAGGAAGGCCTCTAGAAAACACCAATATTAATAAAATTTCAATTGCCCTCATTCCGATCAACTATATACATTAATATACGAATGTGGAAGCATACCATGATTATACATCATCCAAATCCTTCTCTGTTGTGCTTTTTTGACGGTACACAGATGTAAGCGTTGGAGCTTTATGTACAGTACGAGAACAGGAAGAAAGAAGCTCCCTATGGGAGAATGTAAAAACCATACCCAAGCATTTAATATATATAATCTATACAAATTATTTTATTAGTGTGCTCTTTTAATATAATTACAATGTGCAATTGCATACCGCAAGAATATATTTATAGGTAAGTCACGTGCAGATCTGACACATTTACATTCAGCAGTACAACACATTACCTGCTGTACAGTGTATTAGTATAAGACAGTGTCCAGTTAATTTGCTTTGCTTTCTAAATGCCCTAATGCAGGGCACTCTTCGTAGCTGCTTCAGAGAAATTCAAGTAGAATACATGAAAGAACCGCTGGCTTTAGCAAAGGCATGGAAAGAAATGACTGCATTGCACAGAACAGAAATTAAGGGCCGAATCAATGCCAAGTGAGTGCACTGTAAATCATGATTGGAAGAACAGGTTTTCTGCATGGAAATGTACCTGTGATGAGAGAGCAGCTGGCTAGAAGGGCTGTCAATTGCTGTACCCTGATTGTTATAGAAAGCTCTTGCGCTACGAAGCACTTGTACTGATTGCTAAACAAAAATAAAATCTTTATCTGCTTCTTCGCCAGAGTCACTGGACTTGCTTCCCTGATGGCCGTCTTTACTCAAGGACCTCTGCTTCAGCTCCTGGAATTCATGAGACTGCTGCCCAGGGCTTCTTTTTGCAGCTGTATAAAACAGAAAGAGGTGTTACTAATGACTGCAGAAGAGAGAGTAAGAAAAATAATAATAATAAAAAGTCATCCATGCACACAGGACCTGCTCCTGCTCCCACTGAATTCATTTGCACTACTGGGAGTAGCATAGGTCCATTAACTCTTTGAGCCAGAAAAAGGTGAGAGAGAAGAGAGCCTGAGCAAACTTTATTCCACTGTTGCTTGGCCAGCAGGTAAATGTGAAATATGAAACTCAGTACTTCACTGCGACACAGACAAACATCACAGTTAGAAACAGCCTGGAGACTTCCTTCGCATCACACCACTTCAAAACCAGAACAGTACTCTTCTTTCCAGCTGGGCTGGATCTCAGGCTCCTGACTGCTCTGGTGGATATCCTCACTGGGCACCCCTCAGACCAGCAGTGTATGGCCCAGGCAGCCCTGGCTCCCTGCAGGACATGTCCCTGGCAGGACATATCTATATTCTATATTCTCCCTTTGACTCAGCAGCCTTAATCAGGACAGGTATTCTCCCTGGCACTCAAATGACCTGAACTGCTGCTCCCCGTCCCACCAGCACTTCCAGGTCCCAGTGTCCTCCCTGTTCCCTAATGGGAGGGAGAGCTGAGACCAGTGGCTTTGCACCTTGCTGTGCTTGACAGTGGAGAAAGCAGGAAGGCATAGCCACTTCCTGTCATCTCAATGCAAACACTACCCATTTTGTCTGCCCAGCTCTCAAACTCTCAGCAAGGCCAGGCTTTTCCCCAGACTATAAGCTTTGAAACAAATTGGAAAGAAGGTTGTAAAACCTTGTTAAGATTTCTGATGTGATCTGGTGGACTACAACTGGCATGGTAACAAGAGAGTTATCACACACATCAGTGGGGGTGACGTTATGCAAGGACTGACAGCTTTAGAAATCTCAGACTTCCAATTAAAATGAACCTTTAAATACACAGTGGTCCTCAAACGTGACTTCATTGTAAGTCATCTTGCTTCCCACACACAAGCACACTCCCCAGATTACATGTGACAGCTACAATACTTTCTTCGCTCCACCATGTCAGAGAAGGACGTCTGGTTTGGGTTCACGCTGATGCCTGTGTCTATTCACATTTCTGCACACCTCTCTCAACAAAGCAGGAGCAGCTGCAGTGACCAGGAAGCACCACCTCTCCTTCCCCCTGTACTGCTCACCCATAGCCTCCCTGCTGCAAGGTGACAGCCCTGTCACCAGCTCCAGCTGTCGCTGATGCAGCTCCCTGGCTGTTTCAAATTGTGCCAGGCTGTGCCAGGGTCTGCCAGGAATGTGGAAAATGCGGAGAGGGATCCCGAGGGAGCTGAGGATGCTGAAGCAGCCTCTGCAGGGATGCTCTCTGTATCCCTGTGGGGCCAGCATGACTCCGCAGGCAGTGCTGGTGAGTGACGACAGGCTGTGAAACAGGAGACAGAAAATGGTCCTGTTTCCATGTGGCACAGATATTGTCCAGTCCTGGAACTCTGCTGTGACAAAAGCAGAGCAGACACATCCAGCCTGTGCCTTGCAGAGACCTACCTCCGCATGAATGGCACGTTTGCTACCCAAGTAGTTCTCCTGAGTCTAAAATACCAATTTCCTTATTTGTGTTAGCCAAAATATGATAGAAAATGAGAGCCAGCAGCTGCACACTTGCTGCATTCTTACCCTGGCTTTGCACGTTGGGAAAGAAGAGGAAAAGATTTGAGAAAGGTTTTTCAAGCTATTTAATGAGTTGGAGAGGACTAAGATACCTAAATTCAGTTTAAAAAAGTAAAATAAAAGTTAGGCATTTCCATCTTCCCAAATACCACTGTTTTTCAAAGAAACAGGTGTCTGGAAATTTTTGAGTCATCCTTGTTGCCTGTACCTCCTCCTAATTACCTGGCCTTTGTTGGACCTCCATTCACTCTTCAAACAAAACCCAGAACACATCCTGCAGCAACCGTTTTAGTTTATGGCCTGACCAATCAATATAGGTAGTTTGCCCCTAAAATACCTGAAAAATATATCAGTCAGTTCAGTCCACACAGTGGGAGCAGAATTCTGCCACAAGAGCTTACCCTTGCCTCAAGGAAACCATACACACTCAAACCAGGACAACAAGTGACGTCCGTAGTTCTGCAACAGGTCAGCTTTTGAAACTTACTTTCTCAGAGAACTATCTTGGAACAAGCTAAAATACACTGATTTGATTATGTTGTGAAAGGAGAGATTCCAAGTTTGGGTGGGCTAAGTTTGATTCTACAATATGAAAAAGAAATCGGTTTACACATGTTGGGCTGAGGATGTTACAAAAGGGATGCAGGATGCCTTATACATAGAACAACTGTGGGTAATTGTAATTGCACAAAATGTTCAAACACCTCATTAAAATAGTTCAGAAAAAAAAAGTATTTTTGAATCATTGTTTAAACAAAACAGCTAAGAGGTAAAGAGAAGCATGGAAACACATACTAGTTGAGAACAGTAGCTTTTATATTTTAAAGACATATAGATCAACTGAACATTTTTATAGCCTAGTGAATGAGTTCACCATAAGTCAAAGCTGCACTTCAGGAAGCGCATCTTAAGCATGCACCACAGTGCTGAGTTTGGGTTCTTTTGGTGGGGCTTTTGTTTATTTATGCAGCTGAAAATCGAAGTACTATGTCAAAATAATCTGATTTACCCAGATCCCAAATGGTTTTGTGAGCGAGGCACTTAAACTGGCACTAACAATATTCAGGCTGAAACGTATTTTGAAATACTTCAGTGCACGCATCTCCAAAAGGAAAGGTGCAGAGGCACAGGAAGCAGTGGCCAGTCTACCTGTAGCATACTCAGAGGGCAGCGTGCCAGCGGCACTGCAATGAGCCCACACTGACCGTAACGAGCTCCCTTCTGCAGAGGGGCTGCAGGTGCTCTATGGTACTGGTCATGAAGGAAAAATGCACACGCGCACCACAACTGGGAAATTTTTCATGCCGCGTAGTCCCCATGGGGACAGAAAGATGATTAGCATCCCATGAGGATTTTACCTTTCTCATAATCCAATGCCAAACCCACACCTTTTTGTGGCTTCTTTGCTATTAGCATTTCTTAACGATTGTTAGTGCCGGTTATCGAGCACTGACTCGATGAAAAATGAACACTTGTAACCAGAAGTTGGCTGTGCCTTCCTCTGTCCAAGCACATTAGCTTCCTCTTCTGCACTGGTAGAATAGTGCCCCAAAGTGGTTTTCACATTGCCAGATGGCTTGGCACAGTCATGAGCTGTATCTCTTTTTTGACAATCTCCTGTTTGCTCTAGCAGGGAAAAGAATTCATTTATACCTCTAAGCTGTTCTTTAGGCCCAAATATAGAATGTAATATAAATAATTTCACTTATTCAATCCAATTGTTCAAATGTCCATATCAATATGCCAGATGCTTGCTTAAATTTACTCCAGATATTTGCATATATTGCTACATGCAGTCTGACCTTACAGGTATGCTGTGCAAAGAGGTGTATTTTGAGACTGTCCCACAAGACACAGTTAAAACTCATTAACAGAAAGCAATTTTATAATCAAGTATCATCTACTTTGCAGCTTTCTTCTGCAGGAGCTATAATTTTGTTTAGAAACTTAGGCAGATTTGCAGTGATTTATCAGATGCAGTAATAAATTGAGGATGTTAGCCTGAAAGGTGGCAGAAAGCAAGGACAGAGGAATGAATGAGGAAATAGAACAGTAACAAAGAAAAAGGAAAACTACAAAAAGAATTTAAAAAAAATTAATAAAAGAAACAGAATTTACTCTTTCCCAAACAATTTTATGCAAAGTGTAGCAGCTCCATAAGGACCTGGAAATCCAATTTTATCCATTCTAAACTATTATCGATAAAATCCATACAGTGCAATGTAGAGGCAACTAGAAAACCCTGTGTTTGGCCAAGTCATCTGTGGAGGTCTTTCCAAGGGAGCAAGGAGTGAGGAAAGCACGGTGCCTGACCCCTTTTGAGTGAGGATTTGCAAACAGCAAACACGTTGTAAAACTAAAGTGATTGTTCCTCTCTCGCGTGACAACCACAAACTGCAAAACCTTGTCAAATCTCTGCTGTGTTAGAGACTGCTGTAACATGAAAGCACTGCAGTTATTAGCACATATTCCCTGCTTCTCCAGTAAGTACCCTCTCATGACAGGGAAATGGAGAAGGCATATAGCACAGAGACACTGAGGTTAACTGCACGTTAAAATGTACCTGCAACAAGTCCCATTACACTCTATTTCTCTAGTTATGTAATAACAAGTTCTCTCTTGAGGTCTGGTGAAAAACTGGTGAGAAAAGGAGGATTCCAACACACACAGTTATCAGAGAGCTGCTGCTCAGAGAGCTTTTAACTGCAACCATTCTCAACACAGTGGCACCAGTGTAGCAAATTTGATCCATCAGCTGTGGCCAGGTTCACCTGTCTCAACACAGGTTCTGAGGAGACTAAAGGCAGGTGAATAAACAGGCTTTATTCTGCCTTGCAGCCCTGATAATGCCACAGCCACTAGGAAGCACTTGAGACACCCCATTGTCTTCTCTCGACCCTGAGCCACAGGGCAAAATGGACCATCTGAACCCTTAGCCCTTTCCAGACACAGGAGATCCTTGGGTGTGTTGTGTCCTGCTAGCTCTACATAGTTCAGTGAAATTGTGGTGGTTCTGCTAAAGGGCAGTGGTGGGCTCTGTGGGCATCATAACTACTCAGTCTTCACAACCCAGTGTTATGTATCTGCCTTGACTTGTCTGCCCCCATCCTACAGTATGAAAAGCTGCTGGCAGAGTGTGAAAGGGCACATGTTTGTCTCACAGCTTAAGCGATGGGAATCGCCTTGGATGTCTGTCTTGAGAAGGCTCACAGGAAGGAAGAGGTCTCACCCCCAGATTTCAAACGTTGTCATTTGTGCCAGATAACAGCACACTGAGTAATGTTCCTGTCACCACCACTCCACATATCCTATGCTATCAGAGGAAGCCTTGGCATTTCTAAGAGCCAACTGCAGGCAAGGAAACGCATCAGCAAAAGCAGAAATCCAGCACATGCATGAAAAGCAGCAAAGCACAAGGCAGCAGCCTACTGTTGTGCATAACAGGTACCAAGCCCTGCCCAGGCACACAGAGACTCATGGCCTGAGAAGGAAGTGAACTCGGTCACATGCAGTGACCTCACAGAAAGGAAGAGTGGAAACAGAGCAATGGGCTGGCTGCAAGGAACAAATCCATGGCTGCTTCCCTGGAAATGTGCTGAACCACAGAGCTGCATTTCACATTATCGCGTGTGACCAACACCAATTTCAGACCAAAGCAAACACAACACAACAGTCCCTTAATTATTCAGCTACGTTATTAATACCAAGGGATTCATCTTACAATCGATTTGATCAAAGGAAGAAAATACAGAGCACTAACCCATGGGTGGAGGACATGAGGAGTAGGTGACCAGCTACACTTCCCTTGCTCTTTTTATCTCCAAATGAATTACCCTCTTCCCTTCCAAGGGAAAACAAATCAGGGGACAATGATACACTGAATTCAAGTAGAAGACAAGCAGTCTGGAACAAGTTACACCAACACTCTTACCTTCTTGAGAAAACGATCTGACTGAGGGGCTGCTCTGACCATCCTTTTCTTTATCAGAAGGAACTTTCTTCAGCACAGGTGGAAGCAGGGCAACTTTTGGGGAACTGGGGCCAGAGGGAGACTCCGGAGCATCCTCTGTGGAGTACCATGAACAAAAGAGTGAGAAGTTATATTTGTGCTGTAGCTCACAGCAATGGTGCTGTTATGATGGGCCAAACCTCAACACAATACACAGACAAGAAACAGGTAGAACCTGTGTCAGAAAAAGGAGGATTCAGGAATTCACCTGATGTCAAGAGAACGCCTGATGGCCCTCAGTCCAGGGGAAAGAATTTCAACAGCCAAAGCAAAAGTCTTAACACTTCAGTCATTTTAATGTGTACTGCAATTGTAGCACAAACAGAAATCTGATGGGACCAACTGAATTTTCTGCACGACATAAGCATACAATTTGCAAAGAACAGTTGAAAATTATTTTGGATAGATTTTTGGAAATATTTGTTCTATTTATACTTTTATTGTCCTGCAACATAATGAACAGACCAATTTGGATGTTCTGTTTCACAGTTACAAGGCATAGAAATGAAGCAGGGAAACAAACGCCATAAAAAGTCTACAGAACTCTGTAGTTCCAGGAATAAATTGCCAGCACATAACACGATAGCATCTGCAAAGATGTTCTAAATAGAAAAACTACTTTGTCTTCTAGACTGTGAGGAAATCTGGAACTTAAATTCAAATCCATAGTGTAAACCATCTGGGTATCTTGTTTCACTAAAAGGCTGGATATGCATCATGTATGGCAAGTTGACTACCACCCTTACAGTCTCTGCAGGAAGACCTCTCCAGTCTTACACTAGACAGCCCTCCTTTGGACAGTAGGGAAGTACAGCTACAATGGATTACTTAAACTGCTTGTATGTTCGCTGCCCAAGGAGTAAACAGGGACATTTGTGTGCAACAGAGGAAGTAGGAAGATACATTACTACTGACAGAAGGAAAAAGGAACTCAGTGTTATCACCTGTGTTGCGTAATTTCCAGTTGCACACTGGAAATTAATATGAATTTATCTTGCTGTTGAGCAGCCACCAGAAAGGAGTGAATCTTTTACTTCCAGCACACAAAAGTGATGTGATGACCTTCCAACTGCAAATTCACCTGAACAGATACATCAATTTGGACCTTCTCCATGCTTTTGATGTGCCTGCGAGGCCAGCTGCTTCGGGAAGCTTGGTATCAACATATGGATGAGCACGGTGCTTGGCAAACACAGCTATATGTTTCTGAACTAAAGCCATTACGTGCTCTAATGAGGAACCACTTTCAGTCTTTGATGTTTGTGGACTTCTGAGCTGCGTTCCTTTGCCCTGAGATTACTTAGCAGAAATTTGCAACCGTTAGCTTGGCCACACGGCTGGAAAGAGCGGTGGGAGCAGGAGGGTAAATAGGATTACTGCTTGGCTGCTTCATCACGTCACCTGGGTGTGATTAACCAGCAGGTTGTTACAAGTACTAGGATAGAAGTTAGACTGCAACAGAGATAGTGCTGCTTTTACTGCCACCTAAGGAGCTGGTTTATTACGAGTAAATATTAATTACTCTCTGTGTTAAACCCACAGTATGCTCTCTCTGCATGGAACACGAGCTGGCAGAAACACAGTTCAGGTCTTTCTGATACCTGAGATTTTTGAGGTAACACACCGCCTGTTTACAGGTTAAGTATCACTGAATGATCCATGCTTTCCTATTGTATTCATCTTCGGGAGCCTCTTACCAGACACCTCTCATTTCTAAAATGGTCAATAAAATCAATTTAAAGCTATCTAAAACCTGAAGGTGATTCCGTATTTGAACAACAGTCTACCCACTGGAGTGCAAAGACTAAGTAATGCTCAGGTTACGCACTGAGGCTGTAATATCTGTCTGCTCCCTCATTCTCCATCTTTCTGAGGTTAACATGATTATCTTTCTAAGGTAACAGTGAGTATGGGCAAAGCCTAGAGGTCTGTGAGCTCTTACAGATGGCTATGCTCACATTTTTTAGTCATTAGTAATTAATAAGCTGTATTTGCCATGGCTACTGGGGGAGCCAGTAACCAGCATTTAATTCCTCTCAACTGGAGTGTCTGTACTTTGAGGGAAGAGTGGTTTGTGACACTGGCCTACTAAATAACAGACAGGTAAATGTATGGGAGATCTGCTGAAATATTTCCAACTATTGGAAACCTTGAGATAGTATCTGGAGAGGAGGTTAGAACAGATCCGAAGTTAATAGTCATTCAACTGGCAGTCTTGCAGGATTATAAAAGCACAGTTAACAATTATTTCCAGTCAAAAGCAATAAAGAAAGAAAGAAGGGCAAAACAAGGGAAAAGAGAGTGAGAAACAGTTGCTTTGTGCAAGTTATTAAGAACAACAGACATTTCCTTGAGGGACTAAGGGCAGCCTGCAAGAAAACCCCGAGGACTTTAGCACTTAGAAGCATGTGTTTGGAGAAAATACAGCTACTTTTGTCACTGCTACAACAGGACTTTGATGCTGAAGTAGCTTTCTGTGCTCACCTCTTCTGTGAAATCAGGCTAACTCAAAACAGCTCTGCTGCTGCTGCTTTTCCTTCTCCTCAGGCTTTACTATTGTTGATCACAGATTAAGCCATTGTTTGAATTAGGGCCAAGGGAGGTGGAAAAGAAGGAAGCAAGTCAAGTGCAAGTGACTGAAGAACCTGTCCCTCTACATTTAACTTCTATTCAGGATGTGGCCATGAGTGTCTCCTCCATAGCCCACACAAACACCACTACTCCAAAGTACCCCGCTGGGTCTAACGAATGCCCAGGAGAGCTCCTCACCAGTACGAGAGGCAGAGCGTGGTTTCTGTGGCACCGTGGGTCGTCCTGCCAGGCTGGGCTTTGTTGACTGCAGTGGGGGTTTGGGGCTGGTCGGTGTATTGGAAGAACTTCTTGCCTTTGCACCAGCTTCTGCCTTTGGTTCAGCTTTTGAATTTTTTTCTGATGATGCTGAGATGGAGTCACATTTATTGGAGGCAAACCGATTCTCTGGAAGGGTCTGCTGGAGTTTAGGCACTAAAATAAATAGACACATAAAATAAAGTTTCGTGCAACACAGAAGGCTCTGTGCACAGATATGCCTGTGTGGAAAATACTATCATTAGCTCACATATCACTGCTGTACAGCTGTGTGAGTGTGTAAGAGGATCCCTAACATTTCATTCAAAATCACTGCAAGGAAAGCATCTAAACCTGCTAGTTCTTACGCGTGCTAAGCGTCATAATTCTATTACCTCAGAGGTAATGGCATTTCCCCCTTTTAAATACATTTGGGGTGATGACTAGCTGTACCTTATTCTTCCTTCATATTTCTGGGAGCAGATGGTACAACCTACCTGCTGAGAAGGCAGCAATGGATCAGTGGAAAAGGCAGCCTTGGCTGTTTTGAGCCTCTACAGACAAAAGGCTGGGTAGCCAAGATCAACAGAGAAATCCTGGCCCAGAAAATAAGTCCCAAATGTGTGATCAGCAGGCTGTATCTTTTTATTTGTTGCTTTTAGCAAGCTCTAGATGCGATTTCAAAACGTAGCCAACATCAAAGTATTCTTTATATAATATTTTATCCAGTGACACTACATGGATTACGTTTTCCACATATTAGCAAGTTTATTGACATTTTATTTATCCCAAAGACCAAGGTATTTACAGATAAAGCTACACTGACTTCCAAGTACTAAATCAGTGCTGTGGAGCTGCGCAAGCTGGTAGAAAGCCAGCTGGACTCCAGGTTGTAAACAAGCAAACCGCCTGCCCTACTTTCCTACTCTGCAGCTTTCAGAAGGCTTGAAGGCTGGTGTGTAGCAGGTATAATGGTAATCTTGGAACTTGTATGGTAGCTTGAGAATTACAGACTAACTGAAATGCAGCCTGGTAGCCTTGGTACTTGGCAAAGCCAAGCGTGTGCTCGCAGATGCTGCCTTGACCTACCTACCCGCTATTCCCATTCAGAAATCCTACTTGTTCCCAAAGTGCCGAGCACAGACATTTTAAAGGCAGTGGGAGGGAGAGGAGTGTTGATATCATTTGTTGCAAGCCAATCCCCAGTAAGTTTTCCCAGCTTATGCAGCTGTTTTTCAGCCCAGCCGGAGTCCAACTCTGGCAAAGTATGGAGAGTTGTGTGGCACACGTGTATTTGTGTGAGTGTGTGACGGGGAGTGTTGGTGTCTGCATGCAGGCAACAGGCTTCCATGCTGCAAGCAAAACTGGAGGGCACCTCCACCTGTGAGTGTGTGCATACAAAAAAGCAGGCAACATCCAGACATGAAGCAGAACCCCCTTATTCCCCTTCTGCATCACTATCTAGCTTTTCTGTAGAAACATCCAGCAATTTTCCATTAACTCTCTTTCTTGCCTTCATAACCTCAGGCCTGTTAATATTATTAGAAGCCAGTTAAATTAAAATAAATTAACCCAAAACAAAGACAAACTGTAGTTGCAACAGTGAAGAGCAGCCTTGGGAGCTCTCAAGCAAGAGTGGTAAAGGAAGAACTGATAGCTGGAGGCCAAAAGGAAGGGGCATGAACACTGCAGTGAGGTGGAGGTGAAATGTGTCATATACAGAGACACGAACCAGAGAAAAATTGGGGTCAGTTACTCCCAGATACTCTAACGCCCCAAACACAGACTATTCTTGCTCCTCTGACTGCAGTTTGCTATCAGGAGACGCATAGTACACAAGGTCCTCCTCAGAAGATAGGTGTGCTTTTTATAGAGTTCAGCCTGCTCTGTATATGCTGTCTTTTCAAACTTCCTTTAGAAAGGGATGAAAATTCAGAATTGATTTCTGAAGTGCTCAATCAAGACGGTCACATTTGGATTTTGATTTCAGCCTGTTTTTTCAGCTTTGCCTCTGTACATTTTGGTAACCCTGTGTGCCACGTTTGTAGGATACCTACCCCACTGGTTGAGAAATTAGACCTGGATTTCTTAAGTTCAGCCTGCTCCTTTCAGTCCAGTGAATGCGGTAAACACAAATCACCTGAATCCCTTTTGAACACTTCACTGGCTAGTCCCAAAAATATACACAGAGATCAGAATTTCATCTTGCCCTGAGACAGCTGCATTGTAGGCACTGCCATGTCGAGGCCCAGGACTACAGCTTGACAAGGGCACAGCAGGATTAGGTGCAGAGGGAATCGGTGCTGAAAGCACTGCAAGGCTGGACTCCACTTTCTTTGTACCCAGTGGAGAGCAATTTTGTGAATGTGTGCAGTGTTCATGAGCCTCCACTGCTTTGCAGACAGCCTTGGCTTTGGTCAAGCCGGGTAAACCCTGGGAAGAGCCAGCAGCCATTGCCTATCAGATGGCTATTCCAACAGCGGAAACCCGGGACTACTCAAGTGGTACATGCACAGGCTACTATACACCTTGCAAATTGGTCATATTTTGGTCATCAGATATACACAGGAGTTTTACTTCTTCATGCATGGACATTTTTGCTGGTTCCTTGGTTCAGCTTCAGCTTTGCTGATCCCATTACAAGTCAGCGTCTTTTCGAAGGCATCATGGGCACATGCACCAAGAACTTCCCCTCCTGTGCAGGATGGAACACAAGAGTAAAAGCTGAACTGTCAACTCAGCCCTAGAACTGACTTCATGAGAAGTGCTGTCCACCACAGCACAAAAAGAGAGCTGGTTTCTAAGCCTTTTCATGTAGTGTAAGCTCATATTTTGCTTAAGCAATTGTAGGCACACAATCTGCAGAGGGAAGTGAGATTTTTGAGGTTAAGCATTTCGCATTTTCTAGGAAGAGTTTATACCAGGAAACTCAAACTGTACCTGTACCACTTCCATCCAGTCGTTCTGAGCTCATCACCGTGTCAAAAGACTCTCTGGGAGTTGTGTCATTCCCAAGTTTCTGAAAGAGGGAGAAAAACTCTCATATTAATAATATATCTGTAATTAATGCAACTCTGTGGTTCTGTTAGGAAAAAAAAAGCTCTAATTTGGAAGTCAAAAGCAGTGACAGTAATAATCGTTGGATTCTCTCTCCTTGTTTCCCTTTCAGCTCTTGGACATCCAAGTGGAAAAAAACCAGCTATGCTGATTTGTAACTAATACTGCCACATGTCTAGCAAAGCTGCAATCACACCCTGCCTCCTACGCAACACGTCTCCTCATGTATACGAGTGGAAGCTGAAGGTGCTACTTGGAAACGGTCTCGTCTCCAAAGATAGCTCCATATTTAAGAATTCCTTGTTTAGATTTAAGTCTTTTTTCTGAAGATCTAGATTTCAAATATGACTGCTGAATGGATCTCATGTGCTTCCACATACAGGAAAAACATATTTTAGATAAACCTGCAACTACAGAAGTAGCAGCACTCACATATTTACAGGATTCCTCTAAAAACAAACAGAGTGAAAATTTATTGAAAGGTGTTTAAAACTGCCACCCATCACAAGCACTGCTGGATGCTCAGCACCTCTAAAGAAAGGGGGCTCCTTGTTTATGTGCTGATACTCTAGATAAGTCTTCTGTTCTCAAAAATAGCATTCCTAACATTCTGGCCTCAAAAGACAAAGGTGCAAAGACTTTTGTTGGATCACAGCTCTAGTCTAAGAGAGCTTGAAACCAGGAGAAGCTTAGATATGCAGCTGATGTGCTTATAAAACAACCAGCCTCCTTTTACTGTCTTACCTGCTACCAAAGCTTCAGCAGAGGGATAAATGGGAAGATAAAAAAACGCATAGAAACAAGTGCAGGATCTACTATGACAGAAAGCCTTATGAAGATAAGACTAGGGAAAAAAGCGCGATTATTTTAAAACTAAAAGTAGGGATAGACTTTAGCAGGAAGCTTCAATCTTGATCTTGATTTACTATTTCAAGACAGGTGGCAAATGACTTACAAGCAAGTGATTTATGCAGATGACCACTGCATTTGGCTATATACTCATACATAAGCCACATTGCCATGTTCAGGACACTGCTATTACTGCTCCAACACCACCTCGTGCTGGGATCTGACTGTCCCACAGCGTTCAGAAACCTCTACCATGTCATGCAGTGTATGCTAAACATGCTGCCATGTAGTGAGCTCATACTGGTGAGGCTGTGCCTTGAATCCTGTGTTCAGTTGTGCACCCCTAACTACAAGAAGGACACTGAGGTGCTGGAATGTGTTCAAAGAAGGGGAATGAAGCTGATGGAGAACACGTCTTAGAGAGATTGGCTGAGGGAACTGGGGTTGTTTAGCCTGGAGAAAAGGAGGCTGTGGAGAGACCTCACTCCCTACAGCCCCCTGAAAGGAGGTTGTAGCAAGGTGGGGGTCGGTCTCTTCTCCCAAGTAATAAGCAATAGGACAGGAGGAAATGGCTTCAAATTGTGCCAGGAGAGGTTTAGGTTGGACATGAGGAAAAATTTCTTCCCCAAAAGGGTTGTCAAGGCCTGGAACAGGCTGCCCAGGGAAGTGGTGGAGTCACCATCCCTGGAGGGATTTAGAAGATGTGCAGATGGGGTTCTGAGGAAGACGGTTTAGTGGTGACCTGGCAGCACTAGGTTAATGGTTGGACTTGATGACCCTAAAGGTCTGTTCCAAACAAAATGATTCTATGATAACTGCCCTCTGGAGCTTACAATCTGAAAGACTGGTAGGTATAGCACACAGATAAAAATCGGACAACAGGAAATGTAGGAAGGAGGGGAATGGTTACAAGTAGCAGGAACACATACTAATTATAGAAAAATGCATAGATTTAGAGTGAAAATAGTATTTTAAATATAAAAAAGTGATCTCTAAATATCCACACTGGCCACATGTCTTTCCCTGTGATGGTAATTCAACACAGGCCTTTCAAGAGGAACAGATTTTGGGGAGCAATGCAGAAAACAGTGTGTTTGGCCTAGCAATACCTCAGTTTTTCTCGTCTCACAGCTCCCAAAACAAAACCTCTCTTCAATACAACAAATAAACCAAGGATGGAGATGCTTTCACCGAGAACGTTCACCAAGATACCAATTTTCCTATGTTAACATTGAAGATACATGCATAACACTTAGCTACAGTAAATGACTTGAGAGTGATACAACAATATGAAAGCTAATTTCACCCTAACTCCTTCCTCCCTAGTTATGGGACTACTGGGGAAATATGGCCATGGACAGAGACAAGTGTAGTACTTAAAAATGTAATTAGGATGTTTGCATGTTTAGCTACCTACTGGACACAAACTGCAAACTGCTTATGGTCCCGAGACAACACTAAACATGTGCTGCAAAAATTTACTTTGAGAAGCTGTCAATCATGTCAGATAAAAGCAGATGAATTTATCATGTAGATAAATAATGACCAGGCTCTACTTTTAATAGGAATTCGTGAAAGGCTGAGAAATATCGCAGAGTTGGGGGCTATCAAGAGTGAATAAATAGGTTACGGATGATCTTGGTCTGCTCTTTTGCTCCAGGTATTTAAAAATTCAATCTGTCAACACTAGATGGAGCTAAAAGATCTTTTCACGTATGCTTAGAGGCAACACTAATCTGCAAATACTCCTCTTTACCATTAATGCCAATTCACAGGATGTATTCTAAGCAAAAGAAAACAAAAAAAAGCATTTACCATCTTTCCTCCATCTACTGTGCACCTGCTCATCACTAGTATCTGTAACAAGACTATGGTATGGTATGAATGAAATAGTAAATTCCTTCTGGTTTTGTTTTCATGTAAAATAGCTCAGAATATAAGCAGCCATCTGTACCTTAAAGGAAAACACAATTTTCCCCCATACTGGAATTCTGTTATATTTGAAGATGTTAGGGAAGTTGGTGTCATACCTGTCCTAAACAATGTAACAGCAGTGGGATGCTGTCTTCTGCAGCTCAACCATTAGGATACTGTATGATTTACACCTTCATGAATACCATGAATAAAAGTGCAAACCTAAATTATTCAATATTGTGATCTATGAAGAAGTCCGTGAAAAATTCTTTTGAACAGCAGTTCGATTTTGTGTGGTCTAGGCAACATTAAGAATGCATAACTTAGTGCCCTATGTGCAGAGATTCCTATTTTAGTTCAGTTTTTTTTGTCACACTTAAAAAAAAATAAAATTGAAATATACTTTTTACAAAATCTAGAAAAAAAATTAAAAATCAATAGCAATATTCTCTTGAAAATTAAACCTAAAGGAAGAAGGGTAACTTTTCCAATCAGTAAAAAAGAGAATGGTGGAAAAAAAATGCTGGGAAAAGGAAACAACTTTTCTTTTTGATAAACGACATTCAAGTGTTCAATCAATGCTATGAAAGCTCATCAATCAAAAACGATTTTACTCTCCCCACTTAAAAAAATTTACACATGCTAATACTCTACCTCAGTCACATCACTCCAGATCTGACTAACTTTAGATGACAAGTGTTAAGGACTTGAAGAGCACCAAGCATACATAATTTATTCAGTTGTAAAAATGTATATAATCTGGAGTAGCTTGGTATTTAAGTTACAGGAAGAGCATAACACTCTTATTTAAAATCATATGGCATTTTACTTGAAAACTTGGTTTAGAAATCAATGAGACTATTCATGGGCACTACTCAGCACCAATGAGAATGGTGAGAATTTGCCATTTCTTTAGAAAAATCATTTTCATGCTGAGGATCCCTTTAAGGAACCATAGATTACTGTGTTAATGTGAATCTGCTTATTGTAAGGCACCAGTGTCTGCAGGAATGGTTCAGACATCATGGCAAACACTGCAAGACTATGAAGAAAGGTAAAAATGAATTTTGGGTGCCTTGCTCAGTCACAGCAAGACAATTTTGTAGTGTGTTACAGGAAGGGAGGAGAACACAGCAAGACTTGCAGATGAGCTTTGTCATAAGGTAACACCTTCTCCAAGAGACAGGGGATGGAGGTGGGTCATGGATGGCACCTGAGTTTACTGCTCTTCAATGTGCAGGACAAGAGAGGAGTAAAAAAAGACTCATCCTTTGGTAATTTATGGAACTTTCCAGCTGCAGCTGGGATGAAACAGAGGATGATAATGGTTCAATGGGAAATGGGCATCAGGCAAAACAGGTTGGCACAAAATGCTTTAGAAGAACACAGGGATATTCTACTTGGCATGTTTGCAAAGTGAAGCAGCGTTCCTGCCCAGCATCAGCACTTCATGGAGGAGAAAATTAGAGGGAGCAAAGGGAATCCAGACAGGTAATTGGGAATAGAATAATTTTTTGTAACATATGCTTTTTTTTCCTTTGAGTGTTAGTATTTGAAATACAGAAATCAAAGGCATAAAAATAATTAGGTGTGGTACAAAAGGACATAAAAATAAAAAAGTGCACAAGAAAAGAATAAGCCGAATAGTTGTAAACAGTGCCTAGAAGCCAGATTTACTTCTATGCATGGAACATGTTATTTAAAATAAAATAAATTTCTCCATCTTTCTACACCACCTTCCAAAAGAGAAGCACACAAATAGCTACCACTGGAGTTAACTCGGCCAAACACCTGAGGTACTGGTGTGCAGGGGGCACACAGTTAAGAAGCCTGTCCTAGCTTTACCTTTTATAAAGCCCACTTCCATTACATGTGAACAAACCACACATCATATAGAATGGGGACATCTAGTCACCCCAAAATTACTCTGCAATACATGCAAACAATTGCATGTCCTCTTCTGCGCTTGTGATGGCCTGACATGAAGCACAAGAGCTGGTGTCACCTCTTCCACAAGAGGAGAGGAAGCACAGGCTTAAGGAAGAAGTTCTTTACTATGAAGCTGTTGGAACACTGGAACAGGTTGCCCAAAGAGGGGGTGGAGGCCTCATGCCTGGAGACATTCAAGGTCAGGCTTGATGAGTCTCTGAGCAACCTGATCTAGTTAAAGGTGTCTCTTCTCACACCAGGGGGGTTGGACTAGATGACCTTTGGAGGTCCCTTCCAACCCAGGGCATTCTATGATTCCATGATCTCCTGCTCTGCATGAGCGGCCTAGTCCTCAGCCAGGGTATTTGCGTTCAACCATGACAGCAGAGAGCAATCCTCTTGCTGGAACACCACAGTCCCTGGTGGAAAGCAGGACTAATGTATCAAGCCCCAGCCACCGACCCCTGTAGACCCATCCCATCTCCCCTGAAGACACCTAGCGCTTGCTCATTTTTTCAACAACTCAAGAGAAATCAAATTGCCTTCACCTTCTGAGCAGAGGCTGCTCTCTTCTCCTGCTTGGCTTTCATTTCTGCGAGAAGTCCACTGCCCATCACCTGCACGCCATACCTCCGGCCTCCTTGGGGACTTCCTTTGCTGTCACCCCTCTCAGCTTTTGCCGCATCATCTGGCTGTGCCTCCTCCAGGGAGTCTGGCGTCTTTAATTCCTCCGATCGCTCTGTACCACCATTCTGCTCTGCAGGCTTTACTTCCTTCTTGCTTGTGTCCACAGCTGGATTTTTTGCAGCAACCTTGGGTGAGGAGGGCTCCTCTGCCACCACCACGGTCTGGGGACGTTCAGATTTGGAACCTCTTGATTTGATTAAATTAAGGAAGCCACTCTTCCTTGAGTCCCTTTTCTTCTTCTCATCACCTGCTTCACTGGGCTCACTGCTGTCTGAACTTTTAGTTGATGGTCTCCTAATAAAAGACAACAGACATTTCAAACTCTTCTCCACTCCCCTTCTCGCTCTGTTTAAATAGTACCAAATGACTTCTGGGCAAAGCCAATCTTTTTTATGATCCATACGTTGCCCGAAGCCCAGTCATTACCTGGTATCCCTAAATTAAAAAGCATACAATTAACATTGATTACACTGTCTTGAGGATTCCTGTGCTGGCCTTGCACAAGGTATAATGAAGAGAGGCAGACATTTCAACTATGTTGGACACTCATCTGTTTCCAACACCAGACAGCTCTGCCCAAGCTGTCTGTGTGCATATATATTAGGTTTGGATCGTAAGGTTTTGGTAGTTATAGGGCTACAGGGGTGGCTTCTGTGCAAAGCTGCTAGAAGCTTTTCCTATGTCTGACAGACATTGCTGTCGGATTGACAGCTGGCTCCAAGATGGATCTGCCACCAGCCAAGGCCAAGCCCATTAGTGTAGTGTCTCTGTGATAATTAAGAAGGGGAAAAAGTGCTGTGCAACAACAGCAGCAGAGAGAGGAGTGAAATACCCAGAGAAGTTGTGAATGTCCCCTCCTTTGAAGTGTTCAAGGCCAAGTTGGATGGGGCTTTGAGCAACCCAGTCTAGTAGAAGGCATTCCTGCCCACGGCAGAGGGTTTGGAATTAGATGATCTTTAAGGTCCCTTCCAACCCCAACCATTCTATGATTCTAATATGTGAGAGAAACAACTCTGTAGACACCAAGGTCAGTGAAGAAGGAGGGGGAGGAGGTGCTCCAAGAACTGGAGCAGAGATTCCCCTGTGCCCTGTGGGGAAGACCATGGTGAGGCAAGTTGTCTCCCTGAGCCCATGGAGGTTAATGGTGAAGCAGACATCCACCTGCAGCTCATGGAGGACACCATGTCAGAGCAGGCAGATGAGCCCAAAAGAGGCTGTGGTTCCAGGGGAAGCCTTCACTGAAGCAGGCTCCTGGCAGGAACTGTGGACCTATAGAGAAAGGAGCCTGCATTGGAGCAGGTTTGCTGGCAGGACTTGTGACTCCATGAGGGACCCACCCTAGTGCAGTCTGTTCCTGAAGGACTACACCCCATGGAAGGGGCCCACACTATCTGGAGTACTTCATGAAGAACTGTAGCCTGCCTGTAGGAAGGACTCATGCTGGAAAAGTTCATGGAGGATTTTCACCTGTGGGAGGGACTGCAGGCTGGAGTAGGGGAAGAGTATGAAAAATCCTCCCCCTGAGGAGGAAGGAGTAGCAGAGAATGTGTGATGACCATAACCCCCATTCCCCGTCCCTCTGTGCTGCTGGTGGGGAGGAGGTAGAGAAAAATCAGGAATGAAGTTGAACCCAGAAAGAAGGGAGGGATCGGGGGAAGGAGTTTCAAGATTTAGTTTCTATTTCTCATTATCCTTCTCTGACTTGATTGGCAATAAAAGAATTATTTTTCCCCAAGTTGAGTCTGTTTTGCCTCAGACAGTAATTGGCGAGTGATCTCTCCCTGTTCTTATCTTGACCCATGAGCCTTTTGTTATATTTTCTCTCCCCCGTCCAGCTGAGGAGGGGAGTGATAGAGCAGCTTTGGTGGGCATCTGGCATCCAGGCAGGGTCAGCCCACTACAACATACAATTTTACTCTGCTCTGTTTCCAGGGTGCACTACCTCCAGTTTACATCTGCCCATTAGTAAAAAGAGAACAACTGCTCCAGGCACGTGATTCACACAGCTTTTGGTGGGCACTTTATCCCTCAAGGGCTCTGGTTGAAACAGGAACTAGTTGGCACTGCCACCTTCTCTCAATAAGGAACACAGAGAGGTCACCTTTATAGTGCAGATGCTCATCTTCAAAAAACCAAAATCAAACCCCCAAAAAAACATTTCTCAATAAGATTTTCTACAGACATCTTATGAGCAGAGTGTTCACACTTGAAGGGAAATCTGGGCACATAACACATTTGCATAAGAGCAGCCTAACTGGAGAGAGCCACCAGTACAGCAAGTGGAGCAAAGATCCTCAGAAATGGGCACGGCCCCAGATGGGCACACAGGGATAGGGCAAGTTCATGGGGACATCTGAAAAGACTGGCTGGCAGGCACCCAAGGGAAGCAGAGGAGGATGGAGTAGTCTGTGAGCACCCTGAACTCAATCTGGCTAATCCATTTTTCAAAGCTACTATAATTTTAACACTCCACATAGTATATCACACGTGGCTTCACATGTCACTATAGATATTTATAACTCAGTGACTTTAAAACATTTGCTTTTCCTGCCATAGCTATCCACCAGTTAACACCTCCCATTTGCCTTAATGGAAGTCACATGAAGCACTGAAAGAGTCATTCCAAGCTGACTGGAAATTGCCCTAGTTTTCTCATTCATTTATGTAAGTATTTGTGTGTGTACATGCATGAACATGCACAAATGCAAGAACATCCAGATGCATGGTTCTGTAAATATACCACTATCTGCAAGGCAATTGTATAAGCTGTATAACCCTTACACAAAGCTGAAGGAGACATATCCTTCAGATTAATATATTGCCTAAATCTGGGATACTACTATGTCTTTAACAGATTTCTAAAATGGCTTAGATTTACTGTCATCTCTCAAACCACTGTGCCAACTGCAGTCCTTACTAGACAGAGACACCTGTATGTACTACCAGCACTGGAGAGGAGACCCTCAACCAACACACAACTCTGCTCCAGTTCCAGTGAGCTACACTGCAGGGTAAAATGAAGTCGACCGAATTATAAAAACACACACCAGTCAATAATGTCCCCTCCTCCACTGTATATTAAGGCAATTTATTTTAAAGTAGTCATTTTTAACAGAGGATAACTGAATTCACAGTGTCTTGACTACTAAGGTATTTTCTGTCTTTGACAACAGTAACCCTGGGTACTGGCAACAGAATTCAAATACAGCATGGAAGTGGTATTTGTCCAGCTATCAGGATGGATTTTATTTTGTTGTCATTTAATTAAAAAACCCCAACAACTTACTTTGAATCCATTTTTGTCACTTTCTTAGTGAAAAATTCATCCACGCCTTCATCCACTCTCCCCATGAGGCCATTTTGATCCCCTTCTGGAGGCATTCCAGCAGATACCTGACAGAAGAAAAAAACCTCTCTTTGGTACATAATAATCTAAGCATATTTGTTTCAATGCTAAAAATTAAGAGTTAAGACATTATAAAAATTGTGTTTGCCACCAAACCTCAGTGCAGACAATAGAATCACCACTGGGATTCCTCCTTTATCAGGCCATTAATTCATTATATCAAATGCAAAGTAACCCAGAACACCAGTGACAAATACGACTGCAGAGCATGCAGCCAAGAATCAAAAGCCTTGGGTTGTGAGAATAGAGCACTAGTTCAGTTAGAAAGGAAAAAAGCAGTTAAGGAAAAATTACATCCTGATCAGGTGGTGACCTGAGGAGAAAGTATTTTCAACAGTTAGTTGTTTCCCTATTCAGAGAAAAACACAGGTTCTGGATTTTGGATTTAGAGATTTAGAAACAGAGCTCCAGGAGGCTACAGAGTCTTTCGTAACTCATTCAATCCAGCACTTCCAAAAGCAGAGGCTAAATACAGAATCAAGTGTTTCACTTTAGGAACTGCACACAGATTTTCGCTATCTGAAAATGGAAAACCTGCTTTCTTTCTTTGGTTTCAATGACCACTTTTTGTATGCGGGTGACTGAAGGCATCCTAACCAGGCTGACTTAGTAATACCTGCCAACGACAAAGGCCCTGTGAAGATCAGCTGGTGATTAGGCAGTCTCCTGGGAGGATTTCTATGTGGTGTACCTCCTGCACATGGCTTTGATGTGGAAAAGCTGTATTAACAGCAGAGAGACTTCCTTCATTTTAAATGTCATATGGAAATCTGTTAGTTGACCACTGAGGACTCCACAAGACCCACCCTAGTTGTATTCTTGGTAGTAGTAACAACCAGGAATTGGTCTGCCAGGAAACAGCAATTTGAAACAATTTAAATCAAGGAATCTCCTAGTTGCCACGATAACTCGGGAGTAATCCCAGTTTCCCTCTTCAGTTGGAATACACACTCTTTTCTATGCCTCTAAAACAAAAAAGAAATACTCTGCTGTTAACATTAAACCCAACCTCATTAAGCCAGGACAACAGACTGCATACTAATGTTCAGAGATTTTTAAAAGTCAAAATACATCTAATTTTGCAATAATCATTTCCCAGATTGTATTTAGGGCTTGAAACTGAATTCTCAAAAAAGAAAAGAAGTTTGCACCTGGAAAAGCAGCAAGTTCCTAAAAATGTACTAATAAGGCCTGAAATGTGAGCCTTATATGGAAAGCAGCTTTGATGACAGTATTAAATGGTTTCTAATTTCTGTGAAGGCACAGGTTTCTGTTACAGATGTTTATGGTAATGCCTTTTAGTGATCCATGTTAATGAAAAAGACTGAGCTCCAGTTTATTTCATGTTTTATCCTTTGATTGCTAAAAAAGAAGTTAAGTTTTCAGTTGTTGATGTTATTTTAATTTTTTTTAGCCTAAGTTTAAAATGGAGGCTTCAGTGTTTCTTTATTAAGGAAAAATCTGGCTTGGAAGCAGAAATAAATAAGATGAATCACAATCTTTTTCATACGTTAGAGATTCACTTCTTTGCTGAACTAAATCTTTTAAAACTTATTGTTTCTGTTGAGTCAGGTATTGGATGTCCCAGTTCCATGTCTGGTAGTGAAGCTCTTTCCCTCCTGTGACCCACTCTTTCCACACCCCTGTGCAGATGGCACAGGATGTGTTGAGAAAGTTGGGAAAATAAGCAAGTTTAGCCACTGGGAAGATATGTGTGTTCTGCAGAATTGGAATTGTAGGAAGCCATCACAGATGTATTTTCACTACAATGCAGAAACCAGTCCGTCCTTCTGCTACCTCTATCCTTCACTGTAAAGTGCAAGGGATTGGAAAGTTGGCATGAGCAAGTTGGCTTGAATATCCTCTCAGCTTGAAGGTTTCTCCATTTCCAAGTGGTGGAAAAAGCACTCTACTGCCTGGTATGATATTTCCTAGCATGAGAGAAATTTTCAAGGGTCCTCTCCGCTGACAATCCTCAGGGAACAGAACAGGCCACAGGCGTTCGTTACTAGGCAGCCTAACTCAGAGAAGCAACGGCTGCCCCTTGATAAGCATTACTTATCATATCAGCTGTGTTATGTTGCTGTAAGATAATTCTAACTCCTCCAGATCTGTCCTTACATACCCTGAGGACATACCATCACAGAAAGAAATCTTTACTGATGTGGCATGCCAAGGAAATGGAACTGTGGGAACTCCACACACATATACTTGGGTTCACACCAATGCCTTTCGTAGACAGACAGTGCTCTTCTGTTTTGCTTTTCTAAGGCAGGCATCAGCATGAAAAGCAGATCTGTGACTATGCAGATTTGCTGGCCCAAACACCATCTTTAGTTAAGGAGCTGCGGGAAGCTGGGTGTCACAGAGTAGCTCCTCCGAGACCCGACAGAAGTAGGAATTCATGCCAAGTTACCACATCTTAATGTAGGCAGCAAAAAGGATTAAGACTGAACAAACCCTTGCAATATAATTGAAAAGTCTCATGATACTTTGTGTTTCCTGTGAAAGCTCCAAGAGCCTCAGAAACTCCTTCCATGAAAAAAACAAAAGCAAATTAAAAGAGGATAAAACATATTCTGGTTTCAGCCTGTGTCAAACAAGACAAAAAGCTTGTAATAGGGATTGCACACTGAAAGACATGAACGCCAGAAGAAAAATTAAGTCGTTACTTATGGCTTTTAAGCTTTAACAGTTGTCCTCATTACATTGCAAGACTCATGGCAAAAAGCAGTCAACAGATGACATTGCCAGCAATAGTTTAAATGTAGACTCACTGCTGCTTGGCTGGGCTGCTGCTTTTTATTCCTTTTGGGCCTTAATTTTGTGAAGTGTTCCAGTTTTCTCCCTTCTTCTGAGGGCAGCTCTGAAATGAATCCAGAAGTTCGTTTGTCTGGCCTGCTGGAAGGAAATGGTGGGTCTTCTATATGGATAGGTACTTCTTCCAGTGCTTTATCTAGATCAAATTCCATCTCTAAGAGAAATCAAAACTTTCTAATTAGGCTTAACATGCTATTTAAAACAAAAGACAATGCCATTCTTCTCTTTTGTGGTAAATAATTACATTTACAAGAACTCAGCCACAACACGTTTGTGAGGAAACAGAGCACTGTGAGCAAATATTTACTACCAAACACACTATTAAGAGTCACAAAGCAAAGCATTAAGTGTGGGCCTCAAATGCAAGCCAGAGAGAGAGAGTGTCTCCCATGCTTTTCAGTCAAGAACTACCTAGAGGAATCTCAGGCAAGCAAAGAGGTAAAAAGGTTTTAAGAAATTCTTACTTACCAAAAGCTCTGGACACTGGCCGGAGCATTCTACTGTGGATGCTTTTCCTTTTTGATTTAGGAGTCATCTATCAACATAAAACAAAACAGAAATTACTTCAGCTGACAGAAGAAATTACAAAGAACACCATTTCCTTTCTATCCAACAAATCAGTTCTTCAAGCCTGTGTGTCATTTCAATATTGGGTTTAACACCAGGATGGAATGGTGTTTCTTCATCCCCTCCTCACTCTGAACTTTTTCTAAATTGATGTTTTGTCCAACTGACTTTGAACAGAAGCAGGGAGGTAGTTCATTCTTCCCATTAAAGCTGTAGGCTGTACACAGGATGATTATTTGAATTGTCCAAGCATTAACTCATTGATCCCCAACTGTAAAACAAGGTAATTATTAAAACCTCACCTTTGCATATGAGACCATAAGGCAGAGAAAACTGAATTACTGCATCCAGTGCTGCACAGTTAATGAAAATACCAGAGGGATAGACTCCTCCGTGTTCTGGCTTTTATTTTTGATATGAAATACACCTCCTTAGTTCACTCGTTAGTGACACGCTACTGGGAATTATTAAAATTCAGGTATCCATGCCTCTGGACACTGCCACACAGCTCAGCACACTACCCTAGCAAAATGCAGTCTTGGAGCATACAGATCTTCTTCAGAAAGCAAAAATACCATGTCAGTGTTAGTAACATCTCCAGCAAACACGACTTCCCAGAACTTCAGATATGCTGAGGATAGGTGGAAAGTTACCTTGGCATATATTCAATGTAGTTACTGAAAAGTTACATGCTATTCTTCTTCTTCTTCCCATCTTCACATTCTCGGAAAAAAAAGGAGTATTTTGCCTTAAGAGCACTAATACTCAGACTTAAGACCCGAGTTTGTTACTTTTGGAAGAAAGCTGCCATTATTTTCTTGCCTACACTCTTCTAAAAGTTTGCATGGCAAGAAAGATTGTTTTGCTACACGAGTCACCAATTCTGAACTTAATCCATCTCAGCATTTTCAGACTTTTAAACAAAAAAGGTGACCTGAAGGTTTTCTCAAGAGTGAATTCAAAATGACTCAGCATCTGCAAACACAGGCTCCTTTTGTGGTAGAGTTGCACATGCTGGCTTTGGTGACATCTGTATACTTTCACTTACTTGCTAGCCTGGAAGCCTAGTGGCTTCAAATCTGGAGTGTCAGTCAGGAAGCTGTTATGGCTCATGACTCATTAACAGAATTGTTAATTAAGTTTAGCAGCATCAATTTTATGTGAGCCAGAAAAGACATAGTTGGGATTGACATTTCAGACAAATCATGAATTGTTTAAGGTAAACATTTGCTGGGTTTTACGTATGGAAAGTTCAGTGCACAGACACACATGTACTGACTTCATATTCCCATCCAGAGTAAGTCGTGAGGATTATTATGTCACAATTCACACGCTCAGGGTTGTGACAGATTTTTTTTTTTGTAGCAGGAAAGTTATTATCTATCGTCTCCAGATCAGAAAAGGACTTTCAGGCTACAGAGCAGGCAGTGATAGCACTGTCTGTGCAACAGAGCTGTTTTATTGCCATGCACATCACTGGGGAGAAAAGATACCTTCGGCTGTTGCAGGTTTCCCTTTCCACATTTGACAAGCATCAGTAAATGGTATTAACAGTTTCAAGACCAGCCAAGAAATAGCTTGCCACTTGAGTAGACTTACTCTGAAACTAGTGAGTAGGCAGTGTGTTACTGCATCAAAAGGTCAGATGCTACTTTCAGAGTTAACAGTAAATTAAATGCAATGGATTCGATGGCAAGCGGCTGGAGAGGTGCTGAAGTTTTTCAGCCAAAATTGCAGTGGATTGTGCAGTGGGCAGCCTCTGAACTGCACACCTTGACAGCTGCCACTCCACCACCCAAACTTGAAACAACCAAAGGCACCTCATGGAGCTGAAGCAGCTCAGCATTTGAGGGACAGCAATTGGGAGTCATTATCAGTAGTCCCCTGGTTTTATTTCCAGCCGTCGCCCATTTCTCTTGTTAACGTGTATTTGCATGCATTTTGGTCTGTTTGCACGTCCTTGTTTTGGTGGTGTGACTGGAAATCACATCTCGTAGGCTAAAGCAGCAACACATGAAGATCTAAAGATCAGAAAGGAAGTCAAAAACCAAGGCTGATGGAAGACGTTCGATCGCTCAGTAACTTCACACCACAGCTAATGTTCAGAGTGCTCCTGGGTGAACACAGATAAGCTGAGAGCCGCATCAGCACAGGGTACCAACATAAAACAGCATGGGGCAAGTTCTGAGGTTCCTGTGCAGGGACTTAAAAGTTCCAATACATCCACAACAGTCAGAATAATTTTGTTTTCCTTCCCAGACAAGCAAACACTCCCAGATGACCCTGCAGAGCTTGTGTTGATGACCATAAGCCAGTCTCTGGATCATTGCTATAACTTATTGTCAGCTTGGCATGATCCAGCAGCAGCTTGGTTGCTGGGGATAAAGGCAGAGGGATAGAGATGCCTCCCCATTTGCTTTAACAGCGTGAATAACAGCTATACACACACTTTTATTTGAAAACCTTCTGTTTTCTAGCCTGTTTAGGAAGTGAACAGATGAAAGGCTTCTTGCCAAGTGAACTTTCTAGATCACACACAGAGCAAAATGGGTCAAAGCATTAATTTAAATAGGCCAGTGTGCTCTATTTACAAAATATTCGACTTAATCTCAGCTTAATATCTCAGTCACTGTGCAGCGTGCGACAGTAGCAGAACACATGTCATTACCAGAGGAGATATCCAAACTCCTAGGGAAGGATCTCTGCCTCTCCCTAGCCTGAGATCCATTTCCCATAGTTCCTGGAAGCAGTTCAGGTTTGGCAGATGTGCACCTTCTGCCTTTCCACCACCTCTGGCCACACAAGCACAACGTGGCTTTCCTGCCTTACGTTTGACGCATGGTCTTTACAGGAGTATAGCTGCTAGTATCAACCTCACCTCCTTCACTTCTTTCACATCTTCCAAGGTCTTTCCTTTCCAGCAGGCCAACTCCTGAAATTCTCCTTTGTTCTGCCTACTTTCCTGTGAGCACCCTATAAGCTGCCTGGCAGAACAGCTAAAAAGACTGACTGCATCTCTGGGTGTTAGGAAGCCCTGTTGGAAGTCTACGTTCACCTATGCCACTGAGATCTCTGGAGACGGCTCCACGAAGGTACCCCTGTGCAGCAGATGGGAGACAGAACATCACCATGCTCCCAAATAACAGCTTATTTAGAGTTAGACACTCTCATGTGTCCAAGTTAACTTTTAAACTCCCAGGATCTCTTCCCATGATCATGTTTCCAGATTCCTCCCTTCTGACTCTCAGCTCTCTTGAGTTTCCTGAAATTACATTACCAGTGGTAGAAGAATGCTAGCATCTTGGGATTTAAAACCAACAACTAAAATTGCTTTGTTTTGAGTGCTACAAAGTAATGTTCTTTTAGCAACAGGGTCTCAAATACTCTACATTCCTTGATTATACATATAATTAAAATAATTCTCAGTGCTGAGGGATATGCTCATTTCCATGTTTTTCTCCTCCTTCTCTAAAGTAATTTATATTCAATCCTACTAGATACAGGGATGCTGTCACCTTCCTGTTACTGCCCTTTCAAAAGATTTCAAGCAAACTTACGAACAACTTCCCACTCCCTCTAGAAATTCAGCTCCCCAGCCAGTCTCCCTTCAACCCTCCTTCCTGCAAAACAACATACAGGGTTTCAGCCCTGACAGCGCATTGAGCGTGACAGCACAAAAAGGTGAGAACAGCAGTCAACAGTTCAAGGTGATTCAACTAGGTAAAGACAACACAACGGATCAAACTGAGGTAACCTCTGACATCTCTTCCATCCTAGTAGCAAGAAAGTCCTACTTAATGAAAGAATCACTTAAAAACGGGCATAAAGCTGGATAATGCTTGAATATACAACCAAATCAACAGATTTTCATTCTGAACAGCAACGTTTGTGCTTACACCTCTGACATCAGCACTCTGCTTGGGTTTGGTCTTAAAGCCACGGGATGCCTTGAAATCAGGTGCTGTGCTAGCTGAACCTTTTTTGTAAAACCCAATCTCATCCCTGAACCGCTGCCGATTTCATTTGTAGGTGCAGACGGATGGCACTACAGTCTCCCAGGAGACTCACAAGGCAGTACAGAGGCAAATGGAGCACAAAAAGGTAAACAAGTAGGCCAGAAACAGCAGAGCTAAAAAAATACTTACACTTGTACAGCAGAGAGTCTCCATGCAGCAAAAAAGAAAGAAAAAAAAGAATATGAATGGGGAAGACAAAGCAACAGCAGTTCTCAAGAAAGGAGGCAAAACCAGAAGTCACCAAAATAAAGAAAACTAAAGCCAAAACACTGAGAAGTCTTAGCAGGAAAGGTGACATGCAAGAATGAGGTAAAAATCCCCTGTGTCTGGAGGTGCTATACACTTTGTGTTTGCAAAGGATAACCAGAGAAGGCTGTGATTTTTCTTGCTTTATACTGGGACAAATTCAGGTTTTCAGACATTTGCTTCCAATGTATGGCACTTGCCAACAGTGCCAACCTGCCACCTGCTGTCCCAGTATACTGTGGGTTTGCATTTTTCTGGCACCAATGATGAGGAAAAAAACCAAACCCTGCAATTCTGTTATTTCCTAGTCTGAAGGAAGTTTCTGAATTAAAAATCGTCAGTTTGTTGTGGAAAGCAGGAGAGCAAGAAAAACAAAACAAAGCCTCTCTTGAAAGAAGGAAAAGGGATGAAAGTCTGTTCTCCCGAGCTTTAACTAAACCTAATCCAAAGCAACAGTATTTCTCCTTCCCATAAGGAGGCTTAGTGGCACAGGCTTTCAAGCACTTTTGGCATATTAGAAGAATGTCATTCCATTAATAAAGCCCGACCCTTCCTCTCCCCTTCAAAAATTAAAAGAAAAAAGAAAGCAGAAGAGCCATCACATGAAATGAAGCAACATCATATCCCATCCCTTCTGTGGCACACAACCAACCATGCTCGCTCTTAGATTAAGAAAAAGCAATTATTGGAAGTGCAGTTTTGTCTTCAAGTTGAATGGGAACTGCTGCTGTAACAACACTGCAGGTATCAGTAGAGCGTTTGTGGCAGAAGCCAACAGCCATGGTCTGGATTAAGCTTCTCGGCAAGAAAGTGCTGCACTTTCAAATGGATACTGCATTGGCCTTTAATTATCAGCAATGAAAACAGTCTGCACACAACATGAAGTACATCATTTAATTGTTGAAGGGATATTAAGGTCTGTTTTTCAATGCTTTGACATTTACAACAATAATGATCCACTGGTCATGGTTCATAAGCTTAACTATAGCTAAAAATTTAAAGATACTATGGGCTATCATTGCATAGCAAGAACAGTGTTCTTGCAAATAGCTCCACTGCTTTAGTTTCCTACTGTCCTCGGAGTTTTTGTTTGTTTGGTGTTGTTTTGTTTGTTTGCTTTAAAAATAAAAATATTGTCTTTTATCTTTAGAAACTTGTGCTTTACACAGTTCTCAGATAACCGTGATACAAGGCAAACCTCCTCATTAGTCTCATTTTTGTATGCTATCCACACAGACATACACTTTTACTTCTTTTTTCCTGCCAGAATTTGTGTTCTCTCTTCTCTTGCCCATCTTCTATACTACCGTTCAACCAGGGCTGCTCTGAGATTGCTGGAGAGACTGCAGAATCCATTGAGAGACAGCTTGAAAACTGAAAACATCTTAAAAATAAATCTCCAGCACATGTGAAAAATCAATCTGCAAAGCAGTTTCTGTTTCAGACAGCATCCATACTAGTACTCCTGTGTTCTGTGCATTGAATTCACAGGTCGGAAAGTTATTTGTATTATACAAACAGCTGGAAACGTGACTAGGACTGAAGTGCAAAGCAATACCTGTGTAACAGGAAGCAATCCCAGGATCTGGGGGAGTTTACAGTTTGCAGCCCTGATCCAGCAGGGCTTGTGAAACTGCTACTCCCACACTTTAGCGATCTCACCTAAGTGAGTGTGACTGTGGAGCTGCTTAAAAGTTAAAAGGTGTTAAACAGCTTGTGGGTGGACAGAGAAGGAGGAGAGGGAAGCACACAGCAGGCAACAGGTTAGACAAGGAAGCACCACTAAGCAAAGCAAAGACTAAGGGACTTGCCTGAAGGCACAAAGGAGTCTGGCTGCTCTGCAGGAAACCTAATTACCAGTCTTCAGACCCTTCAAGTCCTACAGACCAGGAGGCCACCCAAGCTTTCCCTTGGTTTGCTCTCATTGTAACTGTGAAATACAGCGGTCTGCCTTCCAGCATACACCGGCCACGGCTACAGACAAAATACCAATGCACAACCGAAAATCCCAACCAAATCCAACCCAAAAACCCCCAAATTTTGGGTTAGGGGATCATAACAATGTGCCAGCTGGGAATGACCTGTCAGAAAAAATACATTCAAGGATTCTTCCTGAATATTTTAAGCCAGTGCTAAATTGTTTCAGCTATATATATTTTGTGGGGAATGCCTTTTTAAGAAAGGGGCATAAGAAAACAAGGCATTTTATCAGAAGTCCTGCTGTTTTCTTTTGCCGTGAAGAATCCTAACCTGTAAAGCTGCCGTGACACAATTTCGGACAATCAACATTTCCAGTGCTTCTTCTAGCCACCTAACTGCCTTTGCCAGAGATGTCACACATCTATTGTCTTTAAGAATAATAAATAATTAAAAAAATTCTTCAGGTAGTCTTTCTAAAGTAGAGCAGTAAATTGATCAGCTTTGCTTTTCTGCATATGAAACTTTGGAAGCACAGATGTCTCACCATCTGTACAGAAAGCACTAGAAACTAGAAAGTCGCTATTCCTTACTGCAGCTACTGAAGATTTTATAACAAGAAACTCCCAGCATGGCTTGCAGAACTTTAGCAGCAATGGAAACCTCAATCACCACCTTTAGAACCTCCCCCTCGAGTGCTATTGTCCTTGGAAAGTTCAATGTAATGCTAAAATCCATGACAGCTAATGGAGTATTTTACAGGAGACAGGAGAGCAAAGCCACTGACACATTGTTCAGAGCCCAAGGCCGAGCTGCGATAGGCTGCTGGTTGTTGATACAGCTGTCCTCAATGTATGGCTATGCATTTTTACATTGGCAGAGAATGTAGTCCTGGCCTTGTATTTCAGAGTTCTGCCCTCTATATGGAAATGCTACATATAAACGTAGATATTGCAAATAAATAAGGGATACAAATAATCTGTATGCAAATTTAAGGAGTATGTTTGTTCACTCCCTTCCCTTTCTCAAATGTTGAATTTCTAGAGAACAGGCTGTGTTTCAGAATTCAATTAGTCTCATCTAAACTAGCCTGATCTTTAGAATAACTTTATACAGCACTATTTTCTGCAAAAAAAATACTACTGCAGTAAGATAAGCTCAATAGATTTGCCCTTGAGCTTGTTTCGTTTTATTAGCCAAGAAACTTTTCCTTTTCTGCTTGCTGAGATCTGGTGCATGTACTCCGTGATATTTTACCAAGTATTTCAATATATTCTTTTCATTAATAATTCTGCACTTGCATCTTTCAAGTCAAGTAAAATTCCTTCTAATAAATATTCCTGCATATAAATATCCAAGGCTTTTATTATGAAGAGTAAAAAAAAAAACCCCAAAACAACAAAACAGATGTGTGAATTAAACAGAGCAGTTCCTAAAACTACTAAACTGAATCTTTTATTTCATGTTCTGGATAAGCATCCTGCAAGGAGCTCTGCACACAGCCAGTACTGGCAAGACAAAAAGCAATTCTTCACATCATCAATTCTGTTTTCTACTTGTTCATAAAGAGTCTAGCAGCACTCTACAGTAACTGGGCTTTAAGACGAACAAATATATTTTATTTAAAACCTAGGTGTAGAACAGAGAGCTGCTGCAGGTCAGATGGCACAAACTACCTCTTTACGCCACCACAACCTGCTTGCTTGCGCTTGGTCATTAACCTTCACCTGGCAAACACTGGTGCAAAGTTACTTTGTTCATGAGTGGAACTTCCAATAGTGAGTAGATAAAGCTCTTAAACCCAGCAAATATGGAGGGGTGGACAGCCTTTTATGATACTCTTAGGCAATTCTTTAAAGACATCCACCATATTTATGCGGTGCCCATTAAAGCAAGTTTGACACAAGGTACTTCTAAATGGAAATGTTCAAAGTCAGATGGGATGGAGCTTTGAGCAATCTGATCTAGCAAAAGATGTCCCTGTCCATGGCAGGGGGGTGGACTAGATGATCTTTAAAGGTCCCTTCCAATCCAAACCCTTCTAAGATTTCAGGAACATGAACTGTGGTATCTGCCTGCCCTACATATTCCCAGGACTGAGAATCAACACAACTGCTGCACCTCTCCTTCCTTCCGACAACCTGAAGTGAACAGCTATCAAAAGGGTAAGTAGTCATCCAGGTAAAAAACACCAGTCATCTTTCCACCATCGTTAGAACCTTTTGGGGCAGACAATGCATCGCTCGTGCTGAACCAGTGACATTTCAAAGGAGAAATGCCACAGGGAAACTCCTCACAGGGAATCAGAGACAGCTTACCCTGCATGGGGAAATGGACTGGTAGCCTCCTTACTCAGAATTATCATGAGAAGGTTTGCCCTTGAAAACTTGGACATACTTGAGCTTCTGCTCTTTTCTCATTGAAGTTTGTTTCAGACATTGTTCCAGCACACACAGTAAATCTTTATACCCCTCAGACAATTTGAGATACACATCGTGAACTTAAACATGAAAAACCCCCTACATTAACCTCCTGAATTTTAAGTCCTATCAGGAACTACTATATAAGGATACCTCCCTATTAAAATCAAGGAAATATCTGGATAGGCAACAAGAAAATATTCTAAGACCCTGTATAGGAAATGGAAATATTTGAGTAGAGTATTTGAGTTTCTTCTCTAAAACAAACTGATAGAAAGGGTCAATCTTAATTACCCAGGAGTGGATGGCAAAACTCAAAGGCTGGTCTATGGAGTGCCAGCACCTAAGTATAATACATGATTTAAATAATGCTGCTTAGTCAGACAGTCACGGGGCAGCACATGAGCCTAGGAAGGCCAGAAACACCCTAAAAGAAGAGGAAGATGCCTACTCTGCAAAGCTGGACTGCTCACCTGCAAGCAGGGAATTAAGTGCTGCCTAACAAGGCTCCAGATTCTGCAGTGTCTCTGAGAGTACGGACGCAAACTTCCCCTGGAGTATCTAAATACCATGGTATTGGAAATGATCCACAAGATAAAAAGAAGTTCTGATCAGATTTGAATGAAACCACTCTGACTTTCAATTGCTTTGTCTTTCTACTCTGCTCATTCCTTGTAGTTTTCTTTAACATCTGCTTACTTGAAGGGGTTTTTTGACCAGTTTAAGAGCTTTTAATTTCAGATCAGTAGTCCAACCCTGTTAGTACTGACCTCAAAAATTCACAGTAATTTGATCTTTACTCACATGAAGTAAGATGTTACTGGAGAGATACACCCACCACTTTGCAATGAGGCTTTAGTTGACCTGAATAATGTCAGAAGAACGAACCTATTTACCTCTGAGTTCTTCTCTACTCTGAGAGAGATGTTTTGAAAGGAAGCTTGATAAATTTATGAATAGGATTGTGTGATGCAGTTATCAGTGATGCAGGGATAAGATTTCATGACTGGGAAACTGTCTTCTAGCCTTTTGGCTATGTATTCTAGGTTTTATTTATTTATTTTAAAGTTCCTATTCCAGTGACCCAGCTCATCCTAATGTCCTTTTCTTTGACAAAATATAGCAAAATTTAATGGTACTCTAAAACCACCTGCCCCAATGCAGACTTGCCTCTCCCTTCTTCCTGTGAGCAACTCTTCTTTATCCCTGCAATATGAGGTATCAATTTTGCAAGCAAAAAAATCACAAGCCTCCTTTCCTTTTGAGTGAAGAGAGAATCATGACGCACTCTTAGTGAGACAGACTCATACATGTGCTATTTTCAGTACGCTCTCCAGATTTCAAGTAAACAAGACTCCCCCATACAATACAGATATGCACCTCGTGCCAAGCTACTTGTTTGAGATGCTGGAAGAATCAAAAAGCAGTAGAAAGGGCCATGAAACCTATGCAGAAAACTCCTCAAGCACTTGAGGAGGTCAACTTGCCAGATATTAATTGAATCAAGAAGCATTATGGCTGCAGACAGATGTGTGTTACAAAACCATCACTATTAGAGGTTATTCTCATGCTGTTTGTTGTTGTCCCTCTGCCAAATGTTATAGAGTCTAGATTCTGGCAAGAACTCCTCCAAAGGAGCTCTTGCTAATCTGCCATGGGAAATAACGAGCAGGTCCTTATGAACAGAGGCTGTAGAAAAATTAATTCTGTGTCTATTTGTGCTGAACATCAACTGACTCCACAGCTCTGCTGGCAAAAGAAATCACACAAGTGCCCCCTGATCCAGTCCATGCAAAGGGGCTTTGTCCTCATAACCTGTTTAGTTAGTGAGCGCTTGGGTACCCCCTGTTGCTGGCTGGCAAGGCAAGCAAACCCAGGTAGGGATCGTCTTCTCTCACCAAGTGGTGGATGGGTGTCCACGAGCAGCCTACAGCCCACAGCAGCTCTCTGGTGCCTGCTGAGATGACGCTACCTGCAGCTTAGGCACTCAATTTCTTGATAGCAGAGTGGCAAACCGTGGGACTGAGAGACCAGGGCTGGCACTACCTATAGACTGTGGAGCTACGTGGTGAAGATCTTTCTGTTTGCCACCGCCTAACTTCTCAGCAGTGAACTCCCTCTAAACACTACGTCAGGGAAGTTAAGCTCTCAAGACCAGAGTTTCATTGAGTGCTTTGTCATTGAACTCTCCTTTCAATGGGGCTTTTTTATGACATAAATAAAATGACAGAAACTCAGTTTCAATGAGACAACTACAGCCACAAAGGACATAATTCACCCCTCCCCTCCACCCCCAATACAAATTTGGGTCTACTAAGGGAAAACAAAGCATCAGTATTATGGGAAGACAAGCACCCAACACAGAAGTGCCACCATGCAAACAGAATACCCAGCAGCTGCACTTCACAGTTCTCCTTTTTAACCTAAACAGAAAACAGTCTTCAATTTTTCACTATTTTTTTTTTCCTTAACCAAGCATGCAGCGCTGTTACAAGTGGTTTATCACATTTTTCATTTACTTCATATTGTGCCAATAATGTGCCCTAGATTATGAGAAACAGCTTTGAACTCTAAGAAATCACAGTTGGTTTAAGGAAAACATACTATATATCAATTATCCATCACCTCCTTCCAAGGCAGAGAGAAGGAAAAGACATTGAAAGCAAGGTTTCTTTTAAAATGTTTCAGCTGGGAACACATAACCCCTCGTGAGCCTGAAAGACACTATAGTCTGTAGCCTCATAACAGGAGTTGAATAAACACATCTAAGGACCTCTAAAGGCATTGAAGATACTGCAGAACTATATATAAAGGAACTCAGGAAGAGAGAAGTAGGAAATATTCACAATCAAAATATATGTAATCATACTACTAATGGGGAGGCTAACATACAAATTCACAAGATGCAAATAAACAAGATATTCATAGGTTCTGAAAAAATATCCCACGGGCTCCCTTTGTCCCTTATGTTCTCAGCCCCAGTACTGCCTGTGGAGGGAAGGGCTCGGGGAGCACGTTGGCACTGTGCTGTGCCCTTCCTGGGCATGTTTTTATGAACGGTCCCAGGTCAGGGTGACACAGAAATATTACTGGACTCCCACCGAGGCAGATTTGCTTGCATGCCTGTGACGGAGCCTTTTCGGAAGCCAAGAATACTCTCGCATACCATAATGCCAATTCCAAGCTTCTCACAGAGTGCTGTATTTACTACACATCAAAGGCCCATTTCTGCTAATGCATACAAGGGAGAAACTCAAGTGTCACAATCAATTTAATCCAGCATTCATCCAGGCTGCTGCCTTTGCCCTCATCCCTGCCTGCTTGTTCCTGCCGCTCAGGATTTGTTTTGTGAGCTCAACCAGAGAACTAGTCAGTCTGTAAAGTCACCTGGGAAAGAAATTCTCTGTAAAAAGCTTAATTTTCAGCTGAATCAATTCCCACACTCTGTCTGTAGCAAGGCTGCGTGAAAAACAGTGCAAGTGTGAGGGTGTGGGCAGGAAAGAGCAAGCTGTGTACAGGGGAAAGTGGAATCACTCTTCAGTAAGAACAATAATTTTTGCTGGATTAAGCCAGGTGTAGAGCTGCAGCTTTATTTATAGCACAGGAGAACAGATGGATTCCAATAGGAACTGGGGTTTAATTGCAGCAGGTGTCCAGTCTTCCATCCAAAAAGCTGACTATCTATGCCTGAGACAATTCTGCTGCAGGTAAATGGCAGCAAGAATCAGATGTGTAGTACATAAGAGCATACTCTAATTTTTCTTCCCACAGTATCAGTGCACATGTACATGATTCTGTACCATGGTTTTCTCCTTCCTCCAGTGAAAACAAATAATGGGATTTCTGTTGTTTTAATTCTAACTTGTTTTAGATGGGAGCGTGAGGAGACAAAAGCTTTCAGGTGGTGCTTTATGAGTTTTCTTCTTTTAAAATATAAACTTAATTTTGGTGCGGTGAGTGCAATTTCTCCTTTTTCTCTGAAAACGCTGAGGTCCGTACACTCCTTTTCTTCAGAACCTACTAGTTTTAACTCTTCCCCTGGATACTGGACCACTCTGCTAAATCTTTGACAATGGCTAGTACATTTCTAGGAAAAAACATACCCCACCAATCCCCAAGTGTTATGCTACTTTTGTAATCTCTACAGTACAGGAGAAATCTATTGTTCAATAAAGACTAAAACATTCATATATTGCTCATTGCATTATGTTGGGGTTTTTTTGAAAACTTTCCTCCGTTAAAGCAATAGAGTCATCTCTATGGTTAAAATTAGAACTAGATGAGAAATGGCCAAGATTCAATATTCATCACAAGCAGTTCTTTCTATTAGCTACAAGCGTTTTTGCAAACACATAATTTATCATCTATGCATTTCAATCTTACACTGAAATGCTTTAAAGAAGATTTATAAGCAGACTTGTGTATTACAACCTACAATTCCTTTACACGTTTCAAACAATTTCCTAGCTACCATGCCTCTTCATAATGCAAATAATCTCTGCTGTTCACTAATCCAATACTTATCCTGGTTATATGCTTGTTATTACTTATAGTAATAAAATCATATTGCTGAAATGGATATTTTAAAGATGATGAGTACAGTAAAAAGCTATCTATCTCAAAACTTTTCCTTAAATAATGGCTCAACTCTGGTGATCAATCTCCTCTTAGTATTCTGAAAGCCAAACTAACATTCACGTAGTTGTTTTGGTTTGTTTTTTTAAAAAAGCTTTAGAATATAACCATTAAAAAAAAAAGCTTTAGAATATAATCATTAAATACAATCTAACCAAGATGCTCCATTACATTTTGGTGGAGAAATGAGCACTACCTAACATCTCTTACTTCTGCAAAGAATTAATGGTTATGAAAGAATGAAGTATGACTAGAAGCTTTGCACAAAATTAAAGTCAGTATCTACCTACACAATTACACATACAGAGATAGATGATATTCAATCTCAGTAAAAAAGGGTGCTTTATTTAAATTTAAAATGCATGCATTAGTTTAAAAATGTCACCCTCCTCATACACTCACAGAAAAATTTAGAGGAGCTGTACAATTTTATGAAGTTAATTCATGACTGAGTCTAAGCTCTGAAGAGCAGACCATGGTTTTGCATTTAATCTGAGAATAGTAATTTTCTGCGTAAAGGTTTTTCTTTCCATCTTATGTTCACGCAACTTTTATCTAATGACTTATTACCATCAATACAGCTCTAATTAAACATAGACAATTAAGACAGCTGTAGATTAGGGAAGCATCAATTTACTGTACTGTAGCTCAGGGAGATCAGAAACTCTCAGGTCCATAATGTTCCAGCTATCGCATCCTACGCTGGACTACTCGATTACTCCCAGTGTTCTTCAGAACTCATTTAACAGAGTAGCAAATTCTGGTATGACTGACAAATCTTTCATATTATGGGCTCTCAGGCCACCGTTAAAGGTCGGATGAGAATCATATCCTAAACTGAAGCTAATAAGCTTTAACCGCACAGATTGGTATTTAGTAAGTCCCAATTCCCACAAGAAAAAAATAGCAGAACTAACATTTAACAGTCTATTTTTCAGTGGTGCATTTCATGGGCCCATTTGAGATATTTTGTTCTGCCCTATGCTGTTCATACAAACAATTCTATATCAATCTTTGAAATGGATGGATGGTGACTCTCTGCTCTGGGAGGGAAATCCTCCCACCCACAGCCTCTCTGCACCCTGCTTGAGATTCGGTGGGCAGGCTGAGCAACACACCAATGTCTGTTTGTTCAGTCGATCACTAGCACTGAAGGTTTCAGATCCTTATGCTGCCAGTTCAAGTTTTATAAACAAATCTTCCTGTCTTCCCCTCTCCATCCACGTATAAGAACAAATACTGAGAACATTTTATTACATCTACCTCACTCCCAGTCATTCACCTAGCTCCGGTGCTAAATAATCTACCTGTAACCATAAAGTCAAAACTGAATGTGGATCCTTTTTTCCCCCCACGTTGTTCAAATACAGCTTCAAGGGAGGCTAATGAATAACAAGACACTGTTGGATACGTTGCCTCAGCTAGAATACTGATCCTTGATAGGCTTGTTGAAGAAAACAAGGCCGAAGAGAACAGGCTTGCTGAAGATAATGGGCTTCCAAAATGAATCCAGTTTTGCAAGTGGAAAAAAAACCAGCTCCCCCAAAACGGTGGTCCAAACTCAGTGCCTCTTCTGTAAGACCAAAAAATCTTCTTCCCCAGACATCTTGACAACTAGCTGGAGCAAACTGGTAGACAGGGTTTAGAAGCGGCGAGTTTTTCCTGGCATCCCAGCAACACAGTCAGCCTCATCCCACGTTCCGTATTCTTTTGGCAATCAATTAAGCTCCCAAACACACACAACACCAAGATACAATTCAAGGTTTCAGGTTTGAGGTTTGAAGGATACACAGCCAAATACATTATCTAGTCACAAGGCTCAGATCTGTTTTATCATCACACTTTGAAATGCTTAGGGATTTCCAACGGCCAAACAAGGCAGAGTACTGGACTAATGCCATTTTGGAAATGGGATCTAAATAGCTTTTTCTCATTTAAGATTAAAAATAATAAAAGGAAATTAGGTTTGTAATTATAGTTACTAAAACCATATGCTTCTGTTTCTAGTAAAATCTTTCAGCGACATCTCTGTTTCTGCACTGACCAGCTCACAAAGCATTCACTGATGCCCCTTTCAGAAGGTTCCTCATTTCCATGCAAGTATTTGTACAACACTTCAAAGCTGTCACAAATCAGGTTAATTTTTCCAAGAAAATACCTGAAAACTGTAGGACTTTTCCATAGCTAAAACACAACACTTGTAAAGTGCTACCTTTGAAATTACTAACTTTACACAGAAGATACAAGAAATCCATTCTTAAGATGATTTTAGTTGCAAAAAACTCAGTAAGAACACCAGCTCAGTAAAAATCCTTGTGTTATTCAGCCTCCTGGGGCTATTTATCTGTATATTTTTTTTAACAGCAACCAATATCACTTGTACCCAGGATGACAAAAGCAGCTCTTAAAAATGGATTACAGTTTTTAATAAATGGATTCTTTAGCACTGACTAAGATTACTGCTTTGTGTTTATTTGATAATTCATTCTCTTCAGAAATTAGGTATTGATGAGAATCTGGGTTGCAAAGGTATTTGAATCTCTGTGCAAGAGGAGAGTGAATGAAGAGAGATATAAACACTTCTGAGGATAAGTACAGTTTGCATCTAATGCATCTTTTAAAGAGTGTAAGCATCATCACATTTCCATTATTTGAATATGACCAAAGTGAAAGATAACAGCGTGGTGATATGATCCTTTCATATAACCATGGTGATGTGAGATAAAGACAGGAGCTGGTTTTTAAATTTTCAGTATTATTAACAGGCTGCAAGAATAAATTTAGAGGAGGGTGGGGTGTCAAAACAACCTTATTTTTCTATATATAAAACCAGCATGCAAAATCTAACTTACAGGCACAGGGTTCAGATGCCACTTATTTTACTGGGATGTCTGTCTCCCATAGGATTCAGGGCTCAAAATGATTACTGAATATTGGCTACAGAAAGCCTCTGGAACTTAACAGTACCAGTGATGAGCCAGATGATGCCATCAACACCACATGCCTCACAGGGATTTGTGATGTTCAGAAAAATATTCCATCAAATCAAAGCTTGGCAAAGGAGGAGTTTTCAAGGGAGGGAGAACTACTTTAAGCTGGTATTTCCAATGAAGGTGTGCTTTTGTTTTATAGCGAAGAAAGACCAACAGATAGCTGCTGCAGAAAGCAGCAGCTCTGCTGCTCCTTCTCTTGAGGTGTACTTGTTTGACTCTACAGTAAGGCTATTCAAGGAGCTGAATCAACAAAATTTATACAAAAAGATGCAATCAATTTTTCTGCCAGTTGAAGTTCTAGTGAAAGCACATGGCCAAGGAGCCAGGTAAGAAAACGAAGGAGAAAGACCATCCCTTGCAGTATGACCTCCTATAAGACTCAGTAAGTTGAAATAGAGAAATGGTCTCTCAAGTTCCTGTCCACAGTAGCTCCCCTCAGCAGACTGAACTGGAGTGGGGGAGGAATTGAGGTTTAAAACACTTAGCAATCCATTTATTTGTAATTCTGTGGATTTACATCTCATAAACAATCCTGACATGGCACAGAGCCATCTTTATAATAAAAATCACACATAGGATTTTATAAGGCACCTCAGTGATTAATGTTCAGTATTCTTACTGAATCTCACACTCCTAACTCAATTACTTCTGAAATGCTTGCCCTCCAGTCTTTCAGCCCAGTTTCAAGCTTGTAAGACTTCTTCTGTACATTCAAAAAGCTAATTAAAAAAATTTAAATAAATAAAAAATCACCTTCTGTTCATGGTCAATAACATAACTTCCAGGCAGAAGCATTTTTTTTGTCATGGCTCAGAGGAATCCATGTCAAGTGGAATGAAGATAAAGGCAGAAAGCATCATGTTGTCAAAGGACAATACGGTCCAATTTATTACTGCAACTGAACCTCTGTGAAACTGTGGCCAGTGGAAGAGACATTTATTGTATTAGCTTGATTGCAGCAATATATGCAAGGGAAAGGCCCTTGAACAGGTACCAGGAAAGGAGAAGGGGAGTAAAGGGAAAAGCTTTTCTTTTGCCAAACACCAATATGAACTCAAGACAAAATGTTCACAAGCTAACATCTGTTTTTTCTAGAAGCCAATTCTTAACTTCAGTTTCCTGATACCATTAAATTGCCAAATGACATCTGAAAACCATTTTCATTCCAGTTATTTGCATGCTTAACCAAATGGGCTGAGGAATGTGTCTTACCATACAAGTGTCCAGATCCTCCAAACGTTCTATCTCTGTTAACTCCTCAACTGTGATCAGAGAACGTTTAGTTGGTTTTTCTTCAGCTAACTCAATTTCCAGTGATTCCTGCTGTGGAAGTGGTTTTCCACGTCTGGTCAGATGGTCAGCCTGGAGGCAAGGAGGAAGACAGGAACACATCAATCAAACTATTAAAAAAGGCAAACAAAACCCAAACAGAAAGCTCAGAGAACGTAAGCTAGATCCTAGAAGACCAATTACAAAATCAAAGCTCAGCTGTGTGTGTTATTCTCCATGCAGGGTTTTTGGGGTTTTTTGTTGTGTTTTTTTAATGGAAACCCCCTTCTATTACACATTCTAAGAAGGAAGGGAGAAAGTCTATTAGGGAAAAAAAAGAAGGAAAAGAATTAAAAGATATCAGATAAAAAGCTTTTGACTTATAACAGTATTATGGGGCTTCTTCTTTATTATAAAGAAAATAAAGGTGTGGAAGAGAAGTGTTATCCTGGACTGGTTGTGGTTTTTTTTTGTTTTGGTTTTTTAATTAAGTAGTACAAATACTTGTACAATTTTGGCTAAATAATTTTCACAGCTATTAGATGGACAAAATGTTATCACCTGCTATTCAAAAAACACAGGACAGCTTTGTTAAATACCTCAGTTCTGATTCACTGAGGAAATAGGTAGGGGTTACCAAAAAAAAGAAAAAAAATTCATGACTGATAGATCTATGAGATAAAATATGTTTTTTTAAAGTGTCAGAGAGGAAAAACTTTAATAATAATAGAATCCATTTTTAGACCTGCATAGCAAAAACTGTTACTAGGAACACAGAGAATGTTATATAAACCACCCAGGATTGTACTTGGAATAGAGTGTGTTCGTGTTGTCAGGAAAATGATGAAATATTTTCTAGTTCTGTTGGTAACTGGAGAGACTATTAAATAACATCCATTAAAAGCAAGTATTTGAAGATCAGCTGGGCACCAAATCAGTTAGTCACAGAAGCCTTCAAAGCAGCAGCTAGGGAGAGCTGCAGTCTACTGCTTAACAGCAGCAAGACTCTGGATAACCAGTGGGTATTGCAGTCCTGTTAACCATCAAAAAGGGTAAACTGAATACCTGAGTCAATTATAGCTTGCTTAGTCTAGTACCTACTCAGGAAGAACAACTGGAGAGCTGTTGTGGATCTGTCTTTAATCACACCAAACTGGCTAGAATAATAATTAATGCAAATTATCGCATTAAGCAAACTCGGGTCTTGTTGAACAAGGTTTATTTTTCAAATATGCCTCAAACGCTGCTGTGTCAATGCCATGTACACAGACATTTGTAGGTGGCTGAATTAGTAGTACATGACACTCCAATTTAAGGAGCTGGCACAGAACTGTATCAGTGCATTTAATCTTTGCTGTATTAAGAATGAGCTGCCAGCTCTCAGATTGCAGCTGTCAGTTGAAGATTAACACTGACAAATTAGACAGGAGTTCCTCTACCAGCACTTCTGAGATCTGCACTCTTCAATGATTTCATCAGTGCTGTGCTATCTGAAATAATCTCCAACTACCAGAAACACAGGAGAGTTAAACAGTGGAAGAGACATGTTACTAATACAGGCCAAAATGGATCACAAAATACATCATCTCTAATCAAACGTACAGTTCCCCAGGAGTTCAGAGCACTGGCAATTAGCTATGGACACAATCCTGAAAAGCAGCCTGTGTCAAGTGTCCGGGAGGGAGTGATCTACCAAACCCAGTCCAGAACATGAGCTACCACCGAAACTCTGACAAAAGGAAGGAATTCTTTTTGCCTTGGCTATATAAATACAAGGAGTAAAGACAATCAGGAGAAAAACAAGTGTTGGTTAAAACACTGGAATAATCTGTCTGGTTCTGATGACCATAAGCTTAAAGGAGGCTTCTAAAACAGTTGGAGAAAGCGCAGAGGATTGTTACTGAAGCGACTCACAAGACTGGAGAGAATGACTTACTGTGCGCACCAGTCAGGGTATGGCCAAGTTGTGCAATACCACTGGACAGACACAGCCCACTGCTCATGCCAGCTGAGCTTGCTCCAGGACCAACTGGAGCTAATTAACATGGCCACTCACGCAGCAGGCTGACGTTGCTGCACAGCTCCCGAGACCACAGGTTGTATCTTTACACAACGCTGCTCTGTATCGTGAAGACTCGCCTTCAAACAAACCAGTCTTTCAATTTTTATTTATTTTTTTTTAAACAGGAGGGAAGAGTGATTTTCTGTGCATGAGGACTTTCACAGAGAAGAAATAAAGAGAAATATACATGGTTCCCTTATCTTGTGGAGAAAAGCATCTGAAAAAATTCATATATGCAATCTGAAGCCAGAGAAATCTCAATTAGAAATGAAGAGCAGTTTCAATCAGGAGAATGAGTACCCACTGGCCTCTTTAAAAAAAACAGTACTGGGTTCTCCTTACAGAGGCTCACTGCATTAGAAAAAAAAATGGTTTTCTGTGGATACACAGTTGTTTATTTCTTCTACTCTTGACAAAGCAAGTATCTTTATAATAAATAACTGTGCCTCCTGACAGCTCTGCACCTCCAAATAACAAACAGCGTTTCCTTTTCTACCTTTCTACTCCTTCCTCCTCAAGCTTGATAGATACATTTCTGAGGTAGCCTCAAGATGTACTTATTCAGGGAACAAAGTCTCAGCAGTTCCTCCTCTAAAGAATGAAATTTTACCTCATTCACAAGCAACCAACCCTGATCATCTCACCAGGACAAGTACTGGCACTGTTTTTAACCAGTGACTTAGTGTTGCATCCTGATGGCATTTTTTTTGTTTCGGATCTGACTGCAGCGGAAGAGATAATAGGACAAATACATAATGCAGCCTCTTCCAAGGTTTTATCTTCCTTAAAGCAAAGGGGCAAGAGTCCCATGATCATATTTCAAATGATGTTAGTGATGCCAATGAAAGTAAGACCAATTTCAAAACAGAGCTGTGCTAAGGAGAAACTGAACAAGTTATGAATGTAAATGGCATTGTTAAGAAATCCAGTATACACAAATACCAACCACGCAAATACTCACCAGTTTGTGATGGCAGTGGGAAAGTGCATCCAGGATTTCATCTACAACTCGGTCAGACAGGAAAGAAGCCACCGTCAGTTTTACTTCACTGTGTGAGAAGTAGAAACGAGATAGAGAAATTTTTAATTCACGCAGGAGAATTTTGTCTTTAATAAACGTTCCACAGTGTGAGTATTACCCACAGTGCTGTCACTTTATTTGAAGTAAAACATTAGAGGGTGTCAGGATACATGACTGCAGGTTTCAGAAATAAACTCATGAATCACACAATAAACACAAGAGCCTCTGTACCGTATTTAACCTGCTTCTAACATTTTTCTAAGAGCTGAAATGAAAACATCTGGGGAAGAGAGCTGAATAAAAACCACATGTGAAACTCAGTAGAGAACATTCTTCCACTGAAGTCAGAGAAACACAAATCCCTGATGAACGGGCCTAGCACAGTGCTGCCTGTTTAACACTGCTATACTGAACAACTGCAGTCCACTCTTCCTGAACTCTTTTTTCTGTTTGTTGCCAGTTGAAAGACAACGGTACAATGCTGGTTCTCCAGGTTTTGCCATCACAACTTTGCTTCCTCTTTTTGCTCTAGGTAACCACTTTCTGCCTCAAGAACTTCACGTCAGCCATTCCCATCACACAGATGGACACAGAACACTAACACACCCTGTACACTGAACTGAGGTTTCACTGGTAACTTCTCATCACGGAAGCGTGTACCTTGAATTGCTCCCTTGGGGTTCCATCTTTGGCCACAGTTCAAATGGCTCGGGCTTTGGAGAGCAGCTGACAAGCACATATGCCTGAGCTGCAGCCCGAAGCTCCATCTCTCCTGCCTCTATGTTTTCAAGGCCAACTGCTTCAGCTAATATTGGCCAACAAGTAACAGAATTTTGTTTTATGGTTTTTATGTGTGGACTGAGTTGCACTCGATTAACAAAGCTACTTCTATCCAGGGCTAGCACTGTTCCAGATAGCTATTATTACTGTAGCTACTGCTGCAGAAAGCCTAGGGAAAAGGTAAGAAACTCCTTGGAAAAGAAATTCAGTTCATGGGGAGATACAATGGTGGCCAAGCCACGGTGGGAAGGGAGCAAGAGTGAAGGATTTCCCTCAGTTACCTACATATTAATTTCAAATAATAGCAGGCAGGAAGGGTGATAGTATGGCACCCTCACCCCACTGACAGTCACAGCTTCTACAGGGGGAAGGGGCACTATTATTGTCTCAGGGTCAAGATGTGCTTGGTAGAACTGAAGTGAAGAAAACTCACTCCCTAAACCATTTTAACCACTCTGAAGGCAAAGCTAAAGTCTGTTAACACCCTTTCCTGCCAAATCTGCTGCACTCTGCAAAACTAATTTCTATGTCTTACTGTTTTCTCCTTCTGCAAAGATATTAGCATCACAATGCAAAATGACATGCTTTTCCATCAAGCAGAAAGGATCCCTCAGCCAAATAATGGCAACTGCAAAAGTTTAAGTAAAAGGCAACCACATTGTACTGCACTAAGTTATTCTCTTTGGTATATATTTAATATGAAAAAGAGATGCAGTACAAGGTCAGGTAAAAGCCTTTTTTTTTTTTTTTTTTTAAAAGAGTGAATGAAAGGTTGTTTAGGGTAACTGTTTCTGCTCCAGGTTTGTGGTTTGGATATACAAGTTTCCATTTTTAAAGTATGTCTGTCTGCTGTGCACAACTCCCACAGTTTTAAAGTGATTGCTGTAGCTACAAGACAAGACGAAATGCAGCAACAAAGCACTGTTAACACTCAAAAGCAAATAAGTGCAATTTCCTTCCATTACAGTAATTCAGTATTACTTGAAAACATAAATAGGTTTAAAAAATGTATCAGTCGTGAAAATGTTATTTGTGTACCATAAACCAAAACCATTACCAAATAAAAGAGAAGGACATTTATTAATGATCAATTTAGCATCCCTAGAGATTCCAAATATTTGAATCACCTGAATTAAGTTCACCAGACCTGTAGGACAATTTCCTGCTCTTTTAATGCCTCAATATAGTTTGTGAGTCACAAGAGCATTCCAGAAATCTTCCACTACGCAAACACACATACACCTGACCCCAAATCCCAATTCTATAATCATTTTTGTTAGATTAGTCTTTTAAAGTACCTAATTTTATTGAGAATATCAATTCCAGATTGCTCCAAGAGGACATTTTTCACAAAAGTGCGTGGGATGGAAATCTTCTCAGTGCTGGCCTCAATCAGGTCTTCACGGATGCGAGTTTTCTTCATTACATTTGGGCAAAGGTTTTCTGCTGCATCCACCATAGACTCCAGGAGCGTCTGTAGCACAGTAAGCAAAAACTAACATCAGGTATTGAGATTTTAATTAGCTGGGAGAACACAGTATTGTTCTGGTGCTTAACACCGTGACACTTTTAGACTTGTAATTTTTACAATTTCACTTCCTAATTTCCAGCCTATTCTGTAATCCAGCTGCAAGGCCCTTTACAAAATAAAGCTGAGGAGGAACAACATATTTGGTTTGACAATGACCCACAACTGCATTTGTTTACTTTTTCCAATAGGAAGCATTTATATCTCTGTGTATTTCCCTGTCAGAGCAATAAATTATCTTCCCTTGTGCACCCAGCACTGGTCCCCTGCACACTGCAGAAGCAGTGGTGCTCTGCTGCAGCTGCCTTCACTCCAAACTGTGCCCTGACTCAGCAGTTTCCATCAGTGCTCCAGACCTGCCAATTTGTAAGAGGCATCAGTATATGAGGAAAGGGGACTCATGAGCATCTGGCATGCTGTACAGGGCTGGAATATCCTTGCCAAATGTTAAGTACCACCTACAAGTATGATTTGCAGTGGGCATACAAATGTTTAATGTATGGATCTCATTTACATACATGGAAGTTCACAGTGAACCTTAGGTGCAGTCAACAATTTTTATTCCTTTTTTATGACTAATCAAAACCCCAAGCCAGGACAGAAGAAAACCGTACACATTCTAGAAACAGGACTGTGCATCCCCCACAACCTCCTCAATTTTATTTGTCTTAAAATCAGGTCTCCCCTGCTGATGGCATAAAGCCATCTTCGTCCCTCTTTCTCTTAGAAAGATTCTTCACACATACCTCAATACTATGAAGTTACGTTATGAAGCCCCTTTCAACTGCATTAGATTTATCTCCTATCTGTGCCTGTGAGAAAAGGTTAATTCTGGTTTAAATCCTGTTTTATCACCTACTGGCATCTTTTCCAAACCCCAGCTCTGACTAGAAGGCTAAAGAGCCCTCACTATAGGCACAAGTGAGGGCTCACAGTCTCTCACATAATAATCCTGTATGGACTTGTGTCCCAAAAAGCGCAGGAAAGCTCTGATGTACGTACATAGGGATCAGGATGAGACATAAGAAACACTACTAGTGCCTTGTATCTCTGAAACACCTTTCCTCTGAATGCTTTCAGTTTTCACATCCAAAAAGTTTAGGTAGAACCACAGAAGGTAGAAAACAATTAGCTGTTAATCTGGAAAACTAAAATTTAAATTCATCCTGGTTTATCTACATGCTGATATGTCCCCTGGGTACAGTGAAACAGTTTTATTTATAAACATAAAGCAGTATTTTCTGACAAGACTGGAAACTGTTCTTTGTTCAGATTCTCCCCTATATCCAATCTCACTCCATCTCCAGTCCCATCAACTCAGGAAATCCATTTTAGGTATCTTCAGAAGGCTGTTCAACCATCAATTAATTTCCCATCAAATAACTTGTTTCAGAGATTGCAAGAGGTCAAGGCTCATCAGCACAGGCTTTGAAAACAAACTCTGTATGTCCATTCCCATCACGAAGTACTACTCAGTAAAGATTAATAAGGAGATGGTTCTCTCCAGCAGCTGGTCACTCTGCACACTGCAGTTGTCATGCTGCTCCACTCCAGTGACCGCAGGGTCTCTCTGGGCTGCGGTGCTTCCAAAGTGACAGGGAGAATAAAGATGCTGTCTTTAGGTCAAGCTTCAGTGTATGTGCAAGACCAATTTCCCTCAACTTTGAGCCCTCTAAACAAGTGGTACAAGCAGAAACTACTAGAAGACGACAGATTTTTCAACACATGCCATGTTGTGCGCAGCTTTTCAATGTTTTAACATCCAAAGAAAGGTGGAAAGAAGAGAGGAAGAGGACAGAACCAAGTTTACTAAAATGGGCCAAGTCATCCCCAGTAAGACTGAAATTTGATAGCCAAACAGGAAGAGATATTTACAAATAAAAAAAGAAACAAAAGCACAGTTTCATTGGAATGGTACACTAGGGAAGCCTTGCTCGAACCTTCTGAATTGTACAAAATTAATGAACTGCACCCCTTGAATATTCTACTGATTTCGTTTCTCTTCTCGATCTCACTCCACAGGTAAGTGATCTCCAGCTGAACTCCATCTTATCACAGCTTTTTCCTCTGCATAGCCTTACTACCATAACTGGTAATTTCCATACTGAGCATGAAACAAAAGCACCATTACTGCATAATAATGTTAATGATTCAAATGAACATCTTTTTCAGCCTGTAGCTCTGAACTGAATGATTTTTTAAGTGTAGATTCATAAGGAGAGCATAGCAGCACGAAGCAGCAACTGCACGCAGGGAAGTCTGATCTTTGAAACATTTGATTTACAGGTATGAGACAGCTTCCATTACAGCTAATATGGAGCTGCTTTCTGGGTTTCCAAGCTCTCTGCACTTTAAAGACTCCTCCTGCACTCTCTCCTTCAATCCCCAAGCAGACTGTGGGGCTGTTGACACTAATGCAGAGTCTTTCAAGCCCCTGTTGCCATATCCACATGGAGAATGAAGAACTTCAAATGGCAGAGACAACTGAGCCAGGTTAACTACTAGTAAGAATTTCTGACACATTTTTTCCCATGGCATTTATTCACCGGTGCAACCAACTTCTCCTACCTTGGGCGGGGTGGAGAAAATAAATAAATAAATCACACTCAGCCTCCCAAGAGTTACCAATGGATCACAATCACAAAAGTTATATAAAAGACTTCCTGTGTTGAATTACAATTGCATTTTAAGCAAGGGCTTTTACAATGGATCACGCAAAGAAATGCTGTGTGAAGGTGGCAGGGAGAAGGAAGAGGAAAGACTAAAGAACTCACCTGAAAATATCGAAATTTATTTTTACTCAAAATACTCAGAGAACGTGCAATTTAAAAGTTAAAATAGAGTTTGGATATCTTCTTTAAGTGCACAACTGAACACAATTTCTTCAGCGGCAGATTTCAGCTGTTGATTTCACATGACTATTATTGTATCTACAGAAACTTTGCAGTGATGGAAGCTCACAGCTACCAACATTGACTGTGGAGGGGCAAACATTACGGTCACAAGGACACAAGTGCCAGTCAGCTGGCATGCAGAAAGAAGAGAACGAAGTCCTGCCCACAGCTAACGACTCCTAATAATCAGGAGAAAGATACAGTGAGTAAAAGGACTGGAGGATGATGATATCTGAAGAAAAATGGAAGAAAAGATGGAGCCAACAAATGCTTTGCATTAGGATGGAATTTAAGAGGAATAGTTTAACCACTCCTGTCCTCAGAAAACAATCTTCTCCTGCCTAAGATTTTCCCTTGGGATGTTGCATACCTAACAAAGCATCTCTGGGTTCTGTGTGTCCACAGTGACACCAGCAGGAGAATAGAAATGCAAGGGCCTTGCATATAATTTCTCCTTTGGCCAACTCAACTCACTACAAATGTTGTTCTTCCTTAATTTAATTTCTTCCTTCCCCCCTTTCTCTTCTTTGAAGTTAAAAAAAATAATAATAAAAAAATATTCTCTTATTTGCCTGAAGATAGTTCATTGACTTTAGCCAATTTTCAAACAATTCTTTCTAGAATCAGGCTCTGGTTGCTATGGAAGCTAAAAAACAAAACCACTTACAGCACATCAGATGTTTTTTCCTCAATTTCCCCAAGTACAAAAAGAACTGTACTTACGTGTACTCCCTTATCTATCTTCACAAATAATACATAAAGTTTTGAATTGACCTAAACAACTGGGGGAAAAAAATCCAGCAATTTCCCCTCTACACAAAATACAACACCATAGAACTTAAAGGAAAACCTTTCAGTTTTTCAATATACAAAGAACATTGTAACTTTATAGTTTCTTGTAAAGCACTTAAACTTTAAAACCACACAATCAAAAGTAGATGTAAAAGTTAGAACGGTTGAGCTAAAGTGCTTTTTGTAGTAAATGTGTAAAAATGTAGGAAGACCCATTAATTCCATCACATGCCAGGAACTATAAATAAAATAACTTCCCAAATGGTGAAGATGCTCTCCCAGTGCCCACCCCCCACCTGCCCCCTTCTTAGACTCTCTAAAATGCACAAGACTCATTTAATGAGTTCTGCATGAAGGGCTGACCCAACTACTCCCATCCCAATAGCAGCCAAAAAGCTCCACTGGGAAGAGCCTTGTGGATAAATCACTGTAGAAATTTAAAAAGTGATAGAGAATCTTCATCTTATTTCATATAATGGGGAGAGTGAGGAAAATACTACAAATAGAGCACCATCTTCCTCCCCATTAACTTTTTAATTTCAAAAAAGTAATTGGTAATGTGTTATTATTTATTGTTCTTCATTATATTCCCACTGAAGCATTCTCATGTTGCTTGAACTGAAAGTTCAACCTTCACTTTGAGATTCTTTGATAAGTTTAAATATAGCAAAACACAGGCAAGATAGCTTAGTCATAAACTTTAGCTGAGCTGAATTGCCTCAGAACCATATTTTTTAATTCCTCAGCTTCTGTACAGATCACAACAATTGCTGCTATTACTCCATCCTGACTTCTTTCTAGACTAATACCTTTACACATGCTCTAAGGATGACGCTTCCTTGCTTCTTATACAGTAATAATCTAACATAATTGAAGCCAAAGTTTCTGAGCTAGAGCTTGCTGAACACGCACATGAGAATATTTATTCAGTGATGTCCACTTCAAGAACTGAGATTTGACAGGGAACTTGTGAAAAGATTTCCTGTAAAGCTGCCTGTATGAATTCTTGGGACACTCTCAATACTTAAAAAGTATAAAATCCAAACAGTAAAAGTGGAAATTCTGCACCAGGTTCAGAAGTGGTCACTGGGAAAAAAATTCTGCAATGGAGTCTACAGAAAAGCATCTTTCACTCTAGTGGGATACTTTAACTAGTGACTATTTTTCCCCACAGCATAAGACACTAGATGCTTGAGAGATGCCTTTCTTAAGGACTTCAGGAGCAATTGATAAGTCTTTCCCTTTTAGAAGATAAAATAAGATGATATAAACAGCACATGCTCCTTCTGCCCACTGCAAACACTAAAGATAGCTTATGTACAAATATACTGAGAAGTACGAAAAAAGAAAAAAAAGTAAGTAAAACAGCATGGCACATTTGCTTTTAGCAACAGATCTCAGATATAGTTATTTCTGCATGTGAGAGACGGTAACACATCTAGCCACAGACCTTAAGTTGCTCATCAACAACCCTTGTGACTTCTCCAGCCATGGATTCGAGTGTCTCTTGGATCGGATTGGAGAGTGAACCATTCGCTCCTGCCCAAGATGCTCCACCAAGGTGATACAGGTTTGGTAAAAGCTGTAAGACAGAAAGAATAACTTCAGAAAGTAGGTTCATCATTACCTGTCTTCAAATCCAAATAAATAGGAGGAAATCTCTCTGCTAAATCAAACCAATTAAAATTATTTTGTCACTTCAAATACTACCTGCAGCTGATCATCTGAAGAAAACACTGTCTTGTGACACATGGTTATTTTAACATGCCAGAAAGAGAAAAGCTGCAGGAACACACTGAGCTGTTCTGAGTATGAGCAGTGTGCTGGGAAAGGCTTACTGTTTTGGAGTTCTTAGCATCCCGCATAAGCCGTTCCGCAGATTTGACATCTTCCTGTACAGCATCCACACCACAGTTTCTTAAAGAGTTGAGGTGATCTTGCACTTTTACACATATTCTGTCAATCATCTACTTGAACAAAAGAAACAGAAAAAAACCAAACATCAAAATGCTGGTCAAACACAAACTGAATTCAGTCCAGGCAGCAAATCAATAATAGCATGATGAGATTTGTAGTGACAATATAACAATCTGCAAACGTACGATCAGAGCTTCGAGGTCTATCAATGCCACTGAAAGAAAGCATTATAGCTCAAAGATACACCTAAACATTGGAAAAGTAAATAAACCTTAGTAGTAAAAAAATAAAATAAAATAAATGTTTTAGAATATTTTCCTCAGTTACCTCTAGAAAAACTGCAAGTTATCCAGTTTAAGTGTTGTTCTGTTTACTGGGGCAGGTTTAATACTGAAAATGTTGTCGATATATCCAATACTTAGCTCTGAAGTTCCCTGAATTGTTAAGCAGCTCAGACAGTAAAAGAAAGCTCTGTCACTATGTGTTCAACCAACACCAACAGAGTCTTCTCCTGTCTAAGCAAAATGCTATTGTACAGGCTTCTGGGGTATTCTTTCAAAACATAAATACTCCTATTTGCAAGGAAACTATAATGACCAAAGCAAAAGTTCCCACTGGACAGTGGGATAAACTGAACTTAATCTGTACCTGCAACACAATTCATTCAACACGCTGAAAATAAAGGGCAGGTGGTACATCCTATCCTTACAAGACAAACCAGTAAGAATGCCTGACATAGTTTTGATTAAGATAGATGTGGCAGGGAGATATAATAGATAAAAGCCTTTATCAGCTCACATACCATTCATTAGAACTGGCTATCTGACATTTTGAAGCAACATCTGAGTGCACGTGTCATCATCATATAAAGCCTAGAGTTCTAGCATCTCATATCATTAGCAGAGAGAACTGAAATTATTTCACAGCATGCTCCTTTTTGGCTCCACATGACTCTTCCACTTCAAAGGGTTCTGGGTGGTTTTTTTTATATAACTACAAAAAGCTAATTAATTATTAGACAGTGGAAAGTCTCATTGGGACATCTGGACTTTAAAAAAACAACAACCCAGTGTGGGAATAATAATAATGCAATTCCACCATATTAAATAGAAAATCTTTTCCAGCTCTCTGTCAAAACTTATTTTAAAATCTATCCTTATTGTACACAATTTAATATAGAAATGAGCAATTTTACTCTACTTTCTAAATAGCAATGAATTAAACTTTCTGAAGCCCAATGTAATGCGTGGTTGCTGGAGAAAAGCACAACTAAGATCACCAAGCTATAAAAAGATCTAAACTTAATTCATATGGAGATTATTAACTTGGGACAAAAAAAAAAAAGGTGGCATTGGAACAGATAAATTACTAAAATAGAATAAAGTGATGCCGCTCTTGCAGTTTTTAGCACCAGTACATCTCCAAATACTGTTTTCTGTCAAGAGGTTAGAGTATAATTTCAGGTTTTAGTAATAAAACTCTGTTCCCTTAGATTTTAATAACACAGGTAGAAAAAATGACATTTTGCATTCAGATTCATAAAATAAAATAAAATGCATAGAGCAGGGAGAAATTCCATTGACTCGGCTGAAGAGTAAAACAGATACTCCTCTCCTATAAATCTCACATTTACATGGAAACACAACTGGTGCAAACAAACATCGAAGTAAAAAGCCATGACAAGATCTGTTCTCTTTATACCACTATGCTTCACTGGTGTACTGGAGCTGAAAAGGGGAGCCCTGGAGGGGAGGGTACTGGGAAGAAATGCTCTAGAACAAAGAGCATGGTAAGCTGCCACAGAAAATGTTTGTGGTCCTCTCAAGAGAGAGGAAAAATAAAAATAGAACAACACGTAGCATTTAGGAAATCTGGTAATGGTTGATAAAATACAAAGGCTTTCCAGCTTCAAGACAGCTTCTGGGCTGTGTTAGGCAGGAAGCCTTTTCAGCTCTCCAGACTAAAAGGGGCTATAAAGAGCACGGAAGACTTCTACCTACCTTTGCTCCCTACTTTCTCTCTATGTAAAGCTTCCCATGATACGCACAGTTCTGAAGGTGATTTACTCTCTAAGGCTCTGGTGGTACCTAAGGGCATGTTTACATGCTTGCTCAGTGCTAGGTACAGAGACTGGAACTGACACACACACCAGAATTGGCACAGCTTCATGATGGTGCTTGTCACACTGATGAGAGACTGCTGAAAAGTCAGACTCCTGAGCATGAATGAACTAAACTGTTCTCAGTTCCAGTTCGGAAAGAGCTCAGATCTTACTCTACACAGTGCTACTATACATTACATCTCCCTCTTGCAAAAGCTTTTTCTCCTTCCCAAAATATTATCACTGATAATTATTATTTCTTGGGAAACGAAGTATCACCCACGAGACACATTTTGCTTTAAGCTTCTCTGCAAGAACAAGAGACAAATCTGTCCACCAGGCAGATCTGTAGACACTGAGAAGTGCCAGTAAAGACCAAGTTCTCACCTGCTGAGTGGTACTAGTGACGATGCCTTGCTGCAACCGGTACGCTTGCTCCTGTAGGTACTTTCTGGTCTCATGATTACGAAGCAAGTAGTTTTCTATCTAAAAAACAAAACCAGATTAGGAAACTGATTTGACTCTCCATGCTGTAATTTGCTTTCAATTTTGCTGCTGTATCAGAAACGGGGACTGACAGGAAAAAAAGCTTTACTATCTGGAAACCTTATTCTGTGTCTCAATGCTTAATAATCACATTGGCCAATGTTCATTCACTCACTGACTGGTGAAACGTCATTAAACACTGTGATTTTGCCACTGTTTTCTGAGTTAGTCTTCTATTTTGAACAATTTAATAAGTTAGGCTGACAAAAGAGTAGATCCATGTTTGAGAAGAATTTAAAGGCACTCTATCCACGAAGTGTTGTAGAGGCCACGATGTCATAAGATAGTTGATTCACTTCTTTTAGATGCGTTCATCCCACCACAAAGACACAGATTTAAATAGCGGTATGGCCTGGGGAGAAAATATCTGAAAGTGCTTAACTGACACAGGAGCCCCAGTTCAAAAGTTAACTTAAGGCTAAGCAATATATAAGTGCTCTTCAAAGACAAGTGATTCCTGCCCACAGCTGCTGGTCACAGCCCACCACACTGTCACCAACAATAAACACCTACCATCAGGCAGAATAATGGCATATAGAGTAACCCCCTAACTTGGATCTATCAAGCTTAGTCAAGTCAAAAAAAACACACTAGCAAAGCGTTTAAGGTTCATCAAAGGTGATGGATCTGGTCAAAAAAAGAGAGGGGGGAAAAGGAAGGGTGGAGTGGCCAGCAGGTTGTGAAGCAGGGACTGATGGTCACCTCTAAACTTCCATCAGCAGTAGGGACTGGACACAGTCTGACCATGCCCCACAGTAATGCAGGGTTTATCCAGTTTGCCACATCCAGTAGAGTCTGGTGCAGAGATACCGGAGGTTGGGAGGTTAGCTACTATGTCCATCTGGTGCTGGAGCAGGGCCAGAAGCACACTCACTGTACTCAAGCTGTGGTGTGCTGAAGCTTACAGACCCTCCTGAGATGTCAGTGGGTCAGTTCAGGTGTATGTGCACCAGGCATGACAGCTCAGTCCGTGCAGGCTGGCATTCCTATGGGCACGGCACCAGCTGCGTTCACAGCATCGCTCCCAAGGCTGCTACCATTTTTTTGGAAAGAACTTCCTCATGTTGTATAAAGAAAGCCTGAACCATGCATGTTAAACAAACTCAAGGCCAAACATTTTTAGCAGCTCTGAAATGAATTAAAAAAAAAACCCTCTCTTTGCACATAATGCCTAATTAACATGTAGACTTGAAATCCCCGTGGCCAGAAGCTTCATGATATTTTTTTTTTCCAGAGGTGCATCTATCATTCTAGACATGAACCTATCCATAATTATATTAAACGAGATGTAAGAAATACGTCCATTCCCCATGACGCAGATTTTTTTAAAGCAGAATTTAGATCATTTTCATGCATCAAAGAAAAAGGCACTAACTACCAGCACTTTTCCCTGTGAGAATCATTTTACTGAAAATTTCTTTACTAATAAGGATCATAGACACTTGCTTTTTAATCATAGTTATCTGTAAGAACTATTTATAAGGTTTTTATGACCTTACTCTGACTGAAGGAAAGATGCTCATTAAAGAGATGTGAAGTATATGCTTTTTGATTGAGCAGGAGGCTCATTTGGAGCTCGCATGATTTACTATATTAAAACTCAGCTGGGAGTTTTATAACTCATGCAAGTGGAACAGCTACAGATACTGTCAACACCTCTTCATCCAAAAGAACATATTGGTGTAGTTGTTTATTTAGGGCAACACAGTGTGTGAATTTTATACGTACAATATAAAACGCAGGCAGTAAATGTTTTTATCCTCCCCCAAATTAAAGAGCATCCCTTGTCCTGTAGAGCACAGACTGCACTTTTTATGCCAAAATAAAAACCACGTACCAATAATTCTATGCGCAGGGAAATACACACAAGCACATACGTAACAAACATGCCAATTTCTAACTGCCCCTGCCACAGCTAAGCATACAGCAACACAAGGTCGAGCTTGCAGTTAATTATGACTTTTCAATACGACATCATTACACTCCATCAGTCTTTGAACATTCTTTGGAATAAAAAGTATTACATGCTCTTGCAGCACTTGCTTACCACGTTTATTTCCATGCAAATCAAACAATCAATGAATCTAGCCCAGAACTCTTCCTCAGCCAAGCATGGAATCACAGCCACCTAAAATTATTACTTTAATTTTAGGGATTTTATTTCTGTGCGTCTGTGGTACACACAATACCTTTTGCAGTGCCTCTTCAGTTTTCTCAGGGTTTGTTTTGAGTGCTTGGGAAGCATCGTTCATTGGTATGGGCATGAATCTCAAAGTATAATTCCTACAGAAAAATAAAATATAATATTTTTTAATATGAAAAGTTAACCTAATTATTGTATCTTTTTATGAAGAATAAACTAGAAGGGAGAAATAAGATGCATTTAGCTTGTCTGTGGAAGGTACTAACAATGTATTATTCACATTTGTAAGTGGGCTCACTGGAGGCATGCGTGCTTCTTTTTGCTAATTCTTCTTTGCCACTAGACAGAGGTGGAGATTTTCAAAAGCAAAAACTGCAGTTAAGTAGACATGGCCCAGCGACTGTCTATTAAAGGCCTAGCTGTCCTCTGTACCTTTGCACACATGGTTGGATTACTTTTTCCTATCTCAAAACAGAACAGGGGGTGTCAGTGCCTGCTGGCAATTCTATCAGATCTGACTCTGAATGGAAAAATTCAGTAACAGATAGATAGTGACTAAGAAACTGGGTTTTGAAAATTTACTATTTAATAACTTCCTGTGTTTACAACAATTGGAAAACAGTTGCTGAATTTTTAATAAAAGCTGACAAAAGCAGCTTAGCATCTCCACAGTGCTTTATGCAAACAACTGCTTCCTGCATTTTAACTATTATTTGCATAGCATTTCCATCGCTTTGTCCATCTGCTGCAATATGAGAATAAAGATAAGGCTGTGGTCTTGAGTTCAAATTGTATTTAAACTCTGGGAACATAAAATAGCTAGCATGACATGGTTAAAGATGCAGTGGTATGTCCACACACCTTCAGATTTAAACAAATGAAAACAAAAAGAGCAGGAAGTTCTTAATACTTGGAAAGGAAATTTTTCTTCCTCTTTTCAATTAGCCCTAGTTTCCTGCAAACATCTTTTCCTCCTCCTTCAGCTGTCTGAAAACGTCCCACTAACAGTCTGTTCCTATTCCACCCAGAGCTACATATATACAGCTGGAATCACCTATTTTTAAGCACTTCATAGTTGACTATTTCAACTGAGTCAACTCCATTGACTTCACTGGACCCATCCCTCACTAAATGAGCTAACTCTTTAATTACTGTGAAACTCCAAGATGCTTTCACTTCCTTTCCCACCAGCTGCTTAGCCACATGAAACCCCGGAAAATTACCTTTGCTTTCTAGTTGTCTTGTCCTTCAAAAAAACTGTGCAAACTATACAGGTCCCATTATCTGTCCTTACATAAAACTAAGGGGTGAATAATTGGTCTTACATCAGAATGTGGAAAAATTTTAAATGTAAGAGATACCAAACTCAAAAGACAGATAATAATTACAGAACTTGCTGATTGCCTGACTACTACCTGGCACGTGGGGTATTTATTTAGTTAAAAAGAAACAAACAGGATCTCTGCAGTTGACTGACATTTAATACATCCCATTCACTGACATCTGTAATTGTCAGCTCCCATAGACTCATAGAATGGCTTGAGTTGAAAGAGACCTTAAAGATCATCTAGTTCCAATCCCCTTACCATGGGAAAGGACACCTCCCCCTAGACCAGGTGTCTCAGAAGGCGAGGCTGCTCATGCCAGTAATTATATGCTAAATTCAATTTGCTCAAAGGTGTAGTGCACCCTCCCTCACACTCAGACACATACACAAAGGAAGGAGGGTGGGGGATGGAAATGAAAGGGAAGGAGATTTCACGGACCCGCCGTTTCATAGAGTCAGAACTTTAGAAGACCACTACCCTGAGGAGGCTCTGTACTTGGTGTCCTTCCAGACAGACAGCACTGTATCAGAATGCTACTTTATTTTCATCTAAGAATTAAACAGCTCTTAGGGGGGAAAAAAAATAAATAAAAAGAAAACCAACAAAACCCCCAAGCATTTAAAGCTCACTTTTCAATTTTGATCAGAGCAGTATTAATCTTCACACTTCATTTTTCTCCATTTCCTTTGAAGTCTAAAATATTCCTCCATTTTTCTTTTTATTAGCACTCCACTTGTCTCTTGTAATGGAATATATTACCAACTCAATAATCCAGTATTTTCATAACACCTTAATATTCTCAGCAAAATACCTATATTTAAAGCATGTTAAATTTCAGAGATGTGCTCAGAGACTGGAAAGGATGTCTCAAAAACCTCCTGTCTTTCCCTCTACAAACAGCATGTGTGACACCAGCCCTTCATTTCATCATGTGTTATTTCCACTGTAGCAACTTGTGCTCCATTCATGACACACACTCTGCTGCAGAGGGTGAGAATTTTACTGCCTATTCTTTTAAAAACAGGAATAAGATCATCTGTTCTTGCAGGCTTGGTCATGTGCATTTCACATCACATGAAGAATTCAGATTTTAGAGCTATTTCTTCAGTCAATCCAGAAAAATATCTTTTAGAAATGAATCCGGGGCAATACTGTGCAGTTCTGTGCCAGAGCGGGCTCTAGGCTTCAAAGCACCAAAGCACACGCTTATTTTAATATTCAAATATTCAGATATAGGTCCCTGTTTAATGGTCAGGCTGAACAGGATGCCCACTGCTCTAAAACGCTCTTCTGAACTGACACCTGGAGCAGACTCTAGAGAAGATTCTCTCAGCATCTCACATCAGCTGGCTGGGACACCCTTGGGGCAAGGCTGCCAACAGCCATGCTCCTGTAATTCCCTTGCAGGAACAACATTTTTACACATCTATTAACAGGTGAAGAAAAGCTGGGAGGAGAGGAAAAAAAAACCCAAACAATCTTCACATTTCTTCAGCCCATTTTAAATTCTGTTACAATCCCTCCCATTTCTCTTCAACCTCCTCCTCATGCCATGAAAGCTTAGGCTGCTTCTTTTTTGTGCTATGGTATATGACTACTTTACTTCAGAACAAAGTCAAAACAACACACATACCCCTAAGTATATTTCATTCTGCTTTGAGCAACAATTCTTTCTTGCAGAATATTGATGGTTTCATGCATTTTTAGGAAACATATGGTGGAGGATGTTCTTAATGTGTCTTTGAGATGGATTATTTAAAGGCTAATTGTTTTCAGCCAGTATTGACATTCCTCCTGCAACTTTAAACCGTTGCTGCTTGCAGCTTATTTTGTGATATTATCAATGGTTTTACCAATTTTTAAATGTTAGAGGAGACAAAATGACCTCTGCTTCCAAGCTAAATAAATGTCACCTCAACAAAGTGCAACGTCACACATTTATCTGTAGCTTTTCTTTTTTTTCCTGCTTAGATGACTTGCTTTTGCCTTAAGATTCCCCCTCCTATTTACTTATCCAAGCACTTCAGAACAGAAAAGTTGATGCTAACCAGAAAATATGCATATTTTCTTTTCTACCTGACTTTCTCATAAATGTACATGCTATTGCTCTCTGAAAAAGAAATGTCTGCGAATTGACAAATAACCTTTGCAAATTATTATTCACTACTATCAATGGAATCACTCCATGACAATTTGCTTAATTATACATAATTTATATAATTTCCCCCATCAGTGTAAGTGAATTCATTTTGAAATCAAGTATATAAACTACAACAGTTTCATACAACAAGCAACTCTGTAAGTTCTAGCCTCATGACTCCTCTAAGGGTTAAGATGCTCCCCTAAGGAGTTTTACAGTTTTGCAAGACATCTTGTCTAGAAACTAGCAATTGCATGATACCTTCACCTTCTAAAGAGAGTCTTTGTTCCTATCTGAGGGATTTAATGACGTGAAACGACTGCAACTGCTGCTTAATTGAAATCTATAATTTTTCCCTCTTAAGAAATGATAACATTTAATGAAATGTGATGGAGATAGAGAGAGATGAAAGTCATTTAGCATCTATCACTGGTAACGGCTGCAACTGTGAGTAAGCTCAGGGAAGCAAGATGACCCAGACCACAGCAATTATGATGAACAACTGCAGTTTCTGAGACCGTCACTATTAGTTTCAACTTGCTGAGGGAAAGAAAAAGAAGTCAGACCATGAAGGCACGCTTCAGTAATTTTCTGTTATTATATACAGCTTCATTCACTGACTAGAATAGAATTTCTGCATGTTATCAACATAAAAGAAGGAAAAAAAAAAGGAAAAATATTCTCAAATTCAGAATGTTAATGCTAACAGCAGAACTCAATGGCCTTAATGCTAGTAGAATATGGATGAAAGAGCCACAGAGCCTTTTCCCATCCTTCTGAAGGATGTGAAGTCATAAATTTTCCTTTAGATTAAGCACTCTGATGCTTAAAATTAAGAACACTCAGCATCTTCAGATCATATCAGTTGTGATGAGAACTGCAGCTGCTCATTCAGGATCTATGTCTTTGGCCTCTTCATCAGTCATTCAGTTGCTTGAGAACTTACTTTTCCAGTGCCACGGCTATGTCCTGGAAGCCCTGTGCAGTGATGTTATTCTTGTCCCATATTACAGTTCTGG
>WTSP01022945.1:65297-99765 GCA_025331215.1 Actenoides lindsayi
CCTTTTCTAATCGCTAAGTCTCTCTCCCTTATTCCTTCTCTCTTCCCCTTTGGGGAGGGAGGGGGGTTAACAGAGAGAGTCTGTTACAGGTCTAAGGGGCTGCCCTGACCCTTAACCATGACAATTTGTATGAACAGACATTTTATTTAAGTTTTCTGGGACCAAAACAGACTTAATGTCCAAACCCATGGCAGAGGTTTATTGATCCCTTTACAAGTGTTCACCTGAGGTTTGAAAGACCCGAGGTAACCCTTCAAGCTCCATTTCAATGATCATTTAATTCTTCAGAAGATAGTAGTTACAAGAAGAGTTTTAGAAATTCCATGTCAATCTCCACTCTGTCTGACTCAATGTGAGGATCCAGACTTTGATGTTTCATACTTCACCAAAACATAAACATTTTATAGGGGTAAAAGCTGTCATTTTCCCCCCTCATAGTGAGGAAGTCTCACTGGAATACTACCAAGCTTGGAATTATCAGCAATTTCATACTAAACAATTGCTTTTCTACTTTGTCTACGGAAGTCTTTACAGCAACATCTTGGTCATCAGCATATAAAGCGTGCAGGACTTTCATTGCTAAATCTAACTAGTATTTAATCTTTTTCTTTTCCTAGAGAAGATATCTTTTTCTGTTCCTAGCCATAATTTGCTTTGAAATATTTTTCAGTTCATTTTCATTTTAGGTGAACTCAAGTTTCAAAATGTTAAAATGGAAAATTTAAGTTTAAAACATTGTCATTCAGAACATAATCCATTTCTATACATTGAGGAAACATGTAGCTATTTCTACTGAGAGAAAAAAACCCAGCCAAATAGGCATTCAATACATGAATTGATCATATTTTACTTTTAATAATTTAAAATTCTAGATTTAGAAAATAATTAATCTTTACTTATACTTGTAATCCATGTGATGAAGTTCAAGTATAGCCAACTACCATTCCCAGTTGAGGTCTGATACTATCTTTTCTCCGTGTTTCACAGCCCAGTAAGGAAGAATAACTTCAAACACCAATTTCTGCCATGGAAATGAACCCTTGTGACTACTCTTTTGGAAGACATGTACCTGCAAGAATCCTAGAGCCCTTCATTAATGATTCACTGTCATGCAGATGACCTGGCATTCAATACTGGAGTTGCATGATTTCATTTTTAACTAGAGGCTTCCATTTGTTTTTTTCCTTTGTAGCCAGAGGAAAATTTCTTTTGTATTTATGTGTTCAAGATCTTGTATTCTAACCGATCTGATCTCAGGAGACGGTTGGCTGCTTATTTTTTCAGATGCACTGTAAAAATTATTTCCTCCAGAAAAATTTCCCTGTCAGCAGTGTAGTCAGCAATATTACACACATTTCTTTTTCCCTTCACCCCCAATGTTATATTGAAGTACATTTTTGGAGCAATGTCCTCCATAAATCTGCTCTCTTCAGTTCTAGAAAAGCAATTTGTAATGTTGTGTTTTCTTCCTAAACTTCACCAGGTACTGTTGCTTTCTTGATGCAAAATAAATAACAGGCTATGATAGAGACATCTATTTCAACAGTACTGATTAACTAGCACAGCCGTGTCCCTTCCAAGAAGCAGCTCCTTTTGAGTAAGCAATCCATTTCAAATGGTCTTTGGTCTTGTTGCTCTGCTGTGTAATCCGTTTTTTGTTTGTGTGCATGGGCTCTTTAATCATAGCCAGCTCCATTGGTTCCAAGTGATCCTTGGAAGTGTGCCAGTGTAAAAGCAGACAGAGGACGAGAAAATTAGTTCTTGTCTTTTTTCTTTTTTTTTTTTCTTTTTGACAAGGATTTTTGTAAGTATCAGAACCCTTCTCAGAGGGTACAGGCCCATAACAGTCCCACATAGATAGTTACTCCATGCTTTTTTACATGACTGACTTGCAGCCATTAGAAATTGGTAAGAATCAAAAGCCTGCAACCAAATACATTCTAGGTATATATTATAATATCATAAGGGTTAATAGTCATTTTAAGGCAAGCCTGTTGAAACAACTATTTATATCTACACAAAACCGTTGAATTCTGTTGCCCCATTCCCAGTAACTAGCTGAGATGGCTGTTCCTGCAACAGCAGCTGCCTTCTGTCACTGCTCTCATTGTACTTAGTTACAAAACAGGGCCAAAATTAGTTTACCATTTCCCATGATGTAAAACCAGTTCCAAAGCACTTATTTCTAACTGTGGATCCATCTAAAATGATGGTCTTAGATCTATTTAATTACCTGCAGCAAATTCTACTTGGACTTTGTATGATCTCTGCTGACTTTTGCCCATGACTACTCCAGGATACCCCCAGAGTAGTACCACAGCTGGCTTATGCTTCAGAGATGTGCTTATGAGCTAATAGGTGGGACTGATGGCAGGTGCCTGGGCAGAACCAAAAACTCCTTTATAGAGGACTTGTGATAAAATCAAGGCAGAGTATGCCAGTGCCAAACAGTGGATGAGTAGCTCTGGGAGAGAGACAAGTATTTTCTTCACCTACAACATTAAGGCAGGTGGGTTTGCTCTGGCATGAAGCACTGCAGGGCACCCAGCGTGCTTAGAGCTAAACAATGGGAGCACTGTGAGCACTATGGCATGTACTGCATTTAGAGAAAGGGTCTCTTCTTTCCTGAGGAGTTTCTCTATTTCTGCTTTGAGGAATTTTTCTAATTATTTCCATAAAAGCTCTGGAAAGCTGCAACGTGCAAGCATGTAATCTTCTGACACGGATTTAATTATTTTTTCCTTAGTCTCTGACAGTTGTTGTCTTTTTCATTTTTATATGCTACTATAGCCTATTTTCACTGTCAACTCATTCTGGAGCACGTTCTTCATTTATTTTTTATTCTGCAATTTATGTGCTGCACCTAAAAAAGGTACTATAACAATTCTGAGGTCTAATGGGCAATTTCTGTGTCAACTGCTAGCTTTCATAGGGCTACCTGTGGCATGGATCCTTGTGGAATCCTAAGGAGGAGATCTGATAAGGGGGCTACATGACTGAAGTGATACTGAAATCACACTTTTGCCAGGGAAAGCAGCTACTGCTTCCCTGTCCAGATAATGGGGATGGCAGGACTCCATCATCACTTTTGCACTCTTGGAAATGAGAGGTCTGTGAGACTGGGAGATGTCACGTAGGAGTAGGAAAGTTTCCATGACCCGTCTAGAATAACAGGTTCACACCCCTGAGCCATTTTTAACAGTCTTGCTTTATAATAATTGAATTAATTACTGTCATTTTGTGTGTGTGTCAGTAGTCTTCAAACTAGCTTTCTGTGAAAGCTGGCTTATATGGTTCCAGCTGAACTTCTCTCAAACTGACTTCCAAGCTCATGGCTAGTTGTGTTGAGAATGTGCTCAGTGGAGAGCTCTGGTTAGACTTAACTAACCTCCCTTAGCAACCACAAATAATTTCCCCACTGTCTCTCTGTGTTAAAGAAGGAAACTTGGTTTGAAGATTAATTCTAGCTTTTCCCTTTCCCAGGTTGTTAAATAAAGGTCAGTCCCCAACTGATTCTGGCTTGACTGAGCCTTCAGGCCATTCCTGAATAGTCTTATAACTACAAAGCATAGTTTGAGTCCTTGGGAGCAAAGAAAAGTGCTGCAATGCAGATCAGCAACATAAGAATAGCAAGATGAAAAATGACAGCCCCAAAGTAATTTCATTAGTGTTGTTAACACTCGAAGAGGGCTGAGGGCAGAATTTGTACCAACCTCATGCATCAGAGCAAGATTAAAACTGAGTATCTCAAGCCACATCCTGTGGTGTTAAAGAGGAAGAAGCAGTTCTCCATTACATATGGGCTTGCTAGGGAGGCCAAAAGGGTTATTGTCTCTCATTAGCTCCAATGGATAGAGTATTTACTTCTAGCCAAATGGTGTGACAATTATTTCCTCTGCCAGAGGAAAATACACAGCCTGGGTCCAGCCATGTTTCTGTATTTTCCTGAATCTCGGAAGAGCATTTAGTGCCCGGGACTCTGTAATCCCTTATCCTCCCATCTGCAAACAGTTGAGAAAATACCTTTGAATGTGTGTTTGATGACTCTTAACTTTTAGCTGAGTTCTTGCCTGCTACCCCTGGGTCCAAAAGAAAAGTTTAAGAAGGGGAGAAAGGAATGTTAAGAAACTGAAGAAAAGGTCAGCATAGCTGAAAAGCAGCATAGGACTATGAGGGAGGCAGTAGATGGAAGCTGGGGCAATTTTGTTTCTGTTGGAGACCATCCTTCTCCAGCCAGATGACAGGAAGCTCATTGCCTTACTTTTATAGCTGACATCGGTTTAGGCTTGGAGTTTCTTGGTGCAGATCTTTGGGCAATGAGTTTCTTTCTGTGGGCTCCCACTCTTAACTGGAACATCTAGACGCCATTGTACTACAGATAAGTAAATAACCATAACCAGTGCCAACACTCAGATAATGGTGTGCCCGGCCTCCATTCTGAGGAGGCAGTTTTCTCTAGCCAGTATGAATGTTCTTCTAGTTTATTTCAAATTGCTCCCATGAACTGCTAGCACTTGAATTATTCATGAGGGGCTTGACTGTTTGTCATGTAGGTTGTGCCACCGGGAATAAAGTTTGTACATTAGAATGCAATGGGGTCAAACAGGGGAGTCTGCAAATGCTGCAACTGCTTTCAGGCCATAGCTTTCCGTGTCTCTTCCTTTTCAGAAGCAATTGAAGTTTTCCTTTGGGAGCAGGCAGAAAAAAGCAAGCGCTTTACTTACATCAAGCATGAACTTCTAAAAGACATTCACAGTACGGCACAGCTTCTGTGGCTTTGTGTGGCTTGCAGCAGAAAAGTGGAATTCAGGAGGGAAGATCCTAGATGCAGATGATAGATATGAAAGGGTGAATGATCTGTTTTCTTCTGCATGAGTGATGACTTCAAATAACTCCTTCCTATCTACACCACATTTCCATATTAAGCATCACACAAAGAGAAGGTGGCATAGAATAACAGGTACGAAAGTCTACTTGAGAAAGCTCCATAGCACTGATGAAATTCAAGCAGACAGCTTCCTTTAAAACCCATTCCTTAAATTCTCATCTTAATTTGAATAAATGTAAAGGTTGATCCAAAGTGCAGGAAAGTCAGCGGAAAACTCCCTGTTGACTTAAAAAGACATTGGATTAGGCCCATGAGGAATAATGGGTTTTCTACATTGGCTAAGCCATGAAGATTAATTCCTGAGACCAAAGTTCAGTCAAAGTTAAGTGCTTTTGCAACACCCAAAGTTTTCTATTTCAATAAAACAGTGAAGTGATATCCCCCTACTTCAGATCAGTTGCCTTCTGAAACTTGGCCAAGTCATTTTATTAACTTTGGGTCATCAATTTAACAAAAACAACTTTTTTTTTTTTTTTTTTTTTTTTAATGCAAAGGTGCATGTGCTGCAAGCCTTGGGAAATTAATTCATTTCTTTCTTTTTCTTTGGTGCAACTTCTGACAATTAGGAAGCAATTAGATGTCAATCTAATTAAAGTAGCATTTTTTTTCTTTATATAAAACAAACCTTATGTTCTAAAGTGGTTCCAATACATTCAAAGCACTGAAATTGGGCCTGAAAGAAAGGACTCACATCTGCCTCTCAAGGTCTACTCTCCCTGTAAACTCATGAATAATCATTGTCACCTGCTTATCACTGTCAGATTAGGGGTTTAGTATTATATTTTATTAAAACCTGATCCAGATGGCTGCCAAGAGATTTTCAGGCAAATGAACTGTGAGGCAGACTATCATCAAAAAACATTTTATTGTTCATGTATACAAGTGAATTCCAGGTCTCCATAGTACTTTACCATGCAGCTGATAAACTTTTTTTTTTACTTTGGCACCCATCAACTTTATCTTCATCAGCAGTTTGTCAATATAATTTTTTCTAAAGACAAAGGAATGCTGTCTATGACCCATCCTTCATCAGATACTTAATTTACTTGAATTTACCAAGTCATTCAGTTAACAAGCTAAATAGTAAAGCAGAAGTCTTGAAGTTATGTGTGTCTTTCTAGACATGCAGTGACTTTGCATAATTTGACATTGTTCAAAAAATGCTAACTCAGTATGCCTGGAAAAAATGTCTGTTTTCTTTCTATTAGTTTTTGTGTTTCCCATTACTCAGTGGGTTTGCTCACCTCTAATAGGTCTACAGTAAAATCTTTTCTCATAAAAAGAATATGGAGAGATTCCTTTCATAGTGACTGACACAAAATCATTTTACACCTCTATTTGCAAATCTTTGAAAGAGGGCAGCAGAGCTGAATGCAAAACTGCCATTCAAAAAGGATAGCACATTGTATCTAAATCAGGTCCCACTTGGTTTTGAAAGATACGCTGCATTGAACTGTTTTTTAAACAGCACTGTATGTGTGAATGTACATTATTTGCCCCTGTATAAATGATATTAATGATTCACTTTCATTTGTGTCATATTTTAATATTAAATTATATTGCCAGTTGCAAACCCACCTCAGGAAAGATTTTGTCTGCAAAGAATTTGTTGTTCTAAGAGTAATTTTTTTATAAAATCATTTCATTGTGCAAAAAAAACCACTTGGGGGGGGGGGGGGGGGGGGGTGGAGAGAGGAAGGAAAAAAATTGTTGAACAAGAACCACCAAATAAATTTGCATTGAACATTTGCATATTGAAATATCACAGTGCTGTATGTTCAGAATTGTATAATGGAAGGCAAGATTTTAAAAAGCTCTCTTTAATCATACTCTAAGACCTTGAAATGACAGAAATTAGGAACAAAGATACAACAAAATTCAGTTTCCCTTTATTTAAAGGGTACTCTGTACTATGTTTTTGATTGTTAACATAAAAACATAACTTTTCTAAAATAGAGTTAATAGAAAGATTTGGAGATTAAATTCCTTTTTTTTTTTTTTTTTCAGAAATAGCATCAAAAATAAAGTTCAAATGTCTGCTTTTTGAAAGTCCAGACTGAAAAACCAAGAAAACTGCATTAAGTGATCCATCTCTGTTCTAAATGGGCTATATGGCTACAATTATAGAAAGGCATTTAAAAAATTCATGCTGATTGGTGGTCCAAATTTGCAGGCTGTTGTATATTCAATCCTGTACTAGCTCAGCACACAGTTCCTATGATTCCACATGCAACACAACTAGCTGCCAATATAAGACATTAGGTTGGGTGCATAAATTGAAGCTCTTTTGAATACACAATAGTGGTAGGAGTCATCCAGCCTTCCCCCTCCTTCCCCAAGTTAGACCACTGAAGCAGACTGCCTGGCAATTTGTGAACACGTGTTCAAAGATCTCATTAGTAGTCAGAAGAGACAGTCAAGCAGATAAATCTTGATTGTGAGAGATCACTAGTTGTAGCTGTTCTTTAAAACAAGGCACAAAAGCAAACAAAGACTTCTGGTGCTTAAAAAAAAAAATACAGAGATGGCAGAGTTTCACAGGTATTGACACCCTTCTGCTGTTGCAGATTTTTCCCTTTGTCTTTTAGATGGAAAGGTGGAGGTAAGGAAGAGCAGAAGAGAGATTCTACACCTACTTTGCAAAGATCAAACATGCGTAGGGTCAAATCTTGAATATTTTTGTCATTTGAAAGTGTGCTTATATTTCTACCTGGGTGTGATTTTATAACATTTTAAACAGAGCCAGTTACTCATTACTGAGTTTGCAGTCACACCACAGACCGTGGTGAAATTACATCAACTGTGATGTTCAGCGTACTGTGAAACATTTCAGTCTGCCATACTGAAAGCCATCAAGGCTTTATTACTTCAGGTACTGTGGTCATTTCAAGTTCAATAAACCTAAGCCACCTCTCCATGTCTTCTTGACAATTTCAATATTTAGTTTGGGCACAGCAAGGCAAAGACCAGAATCCCTGCTTCTGAACAAAATAGCCAGGACTGTTCTGGAGAATTTCTTATCCTCCAGGAAACAAATATTTGGAGACCAGACGCAAAGTGGTTTCTTCACACAGACCATATACTGAGGAAGGTTCATCTGCACAGTCTGACAAGAGGAGTGAAGATTAGCTTTCCTGACATATTTAAGGGCTCCAACCAGATTCCTGCTGATTGAAGGCTTTACCGTTTGGTAATCAGATGCTGGATAGAAAAAAAAAAGAAGTGATACTCTCAAGCCATCAGTGCCAGACATGTGCTAAAAAGCAGTGAAGTTGTCGGGAGGATGAATTTGCAGAGAAGAGATGCCAAGGTCCATCAGCACTGTAGGCAGGGGAGAGGGGAAGGAGGGATGGTCCATGCTGCTAACCATTCTGAATTCCACATGCTTTTAGTTCTCCTACAGACTGATACTCCAGAAGACAAAGAATAATTCACTTTAGTTTCCTACCCAACTATCAGAATTTTCTCTGCTGGGAAGGCCTCTGGTAGAAAAGAGAGAGCAGAACAGAAGAGAGTGGCTAAGCACTGCAACAGGGTTCCCAAAGACACTGGAATTCCTGTACTTGGCAGATTCTTCAAAACCTGCCTGGACAAGGCCCCGAGCAACCTTGTATAGCTTTGAAGTTGGTCCTGCTTTGAGAAGGATAGTGGATTAGATGACATCCAGAGCTCTGTAACAAAGTTGTTTGGGTTTTATTTTTTTCTATGATTCTAGGAAACTTAGAGCTCTCTTGTTCCCACAAGAGGTCTTTCTGTTTAAATTCAGAAAATTAACTTCCTCCAGTTTCAGTTCTGGAATGTTTTTGCAGATACAATTTGCTTCTCTTGTTTGGTTGGGTTTTTTTAGAAGAAAGGATGAGAAACTTTTCCAAATGGAGACACGATGAAGTGGCAGTACCCAGAAGGGTTTTGAAAAGAAAAAGCTTGAGAGTATGCCAACAACTTCAATATTATTAAGCCATTCTATCTTTTACTGCAAATAGATTTCCCTTACCTGAGCTTAGTGTTTATCTGTAGGGCTTTTGCCAACATCTTTGCTCCCATATCTCCCATGGCATTTCCACTAATATCCACTTTTGTAAGAGAAGTATTGCTGCCCAAGGCATTAATAATGATGGTGACCTCAGTCTTCAGCTTGGAATCTGCGAGGGACAATGACTGCAGAGGCTGCGGAGCACAGAAAAGGCACTGATAACAGCAGCTGACAATGTACTCGTTCCTCAAACATCAACCAAAAGAAGTTACGAGTTCCCAAACTCTTGGAGACAGCAGTAAGCATCAAAGAGTTATTTCTGTGTTTGCTGCAGATCCTACAACATGTGATAGATTGGAAGTCAACAACTTACAGCACAGGTGTCAAACTCATACACACAGAGAGATTAATCTGCAACACCCTGAAAAAACCCAACGTTTTTAGGTGACAGAGCGTCCAACTTCCTGCACCCTATTAAGTACAGAATACTGTGGGAACCTGAAAATAGGCAAGATAACAACAATGAACTTTGCAAGGCAATCTCTAGTGTCCAGTGGATTTTGCTTAACCAGCATGCTTCCTTGTCAGTGAGAAATAAAAATATCCAGCACACCCTCCCTCTCCCTCAGACTGAGACCTTTATCCAAGGGCAAATGAGGATCTCAGACATTGTTAAAACAGAAGCAATTCCTTTAAACTGCTTTGTTATTGTTATGTCGACTTTAGGAGCGATTTTGCATATCTGTTTCTTCAACTAAGAGCACGACATTTGGGAGGAAAGACGACAGAAAACTGTAGCAGGTCTAAAATTAAAAGCAGCAAGAAGACTATCTGTTAAAAAGAGTAAGTCAATGGATATTACTTACAGTGGTGTTCTGACACCTGTGATAGCAATATCTTTATGCAAGTCTTTTTATATATATATGTGTGTGTGTGTGCGTGTGTGTGTCTTAAGCTGAAACTACTACTGGGCTCTGAGAAGTCACACTCTAAGCCTTAAGAAAATCTCTTTTGAAAATGCCTGTATTCTCTCTGTTCTCAGTGTCCCAACACTCAACAGCAGGAGCTCAAGAGCTACAGTCTATCATCCCCATGCCTTGCAGAGGTATTACAACTGCTAAAATTGCAATTTGCCTTTCCTAATTTATGAGAACTTCACAAAACATTTCCCTTGCTCAACTCTGTGTTCATACAGAGGAGTGTACTGTCACTATACAACCACTTAGGCATGTATTGGAGGATAAATTTTATGAGCCTAAAATCTCCAAAATGCCAGTATGGGAAAATCAACCTCTCTTAAGAATGAGCCATAGCACCTACATTAGATGCCAAAACCTTAGATTAATATAAATAAACCATCTGAACTGTGCACACCTGCCAGGGTCCAAGATGCTTGCATGGTACATTGGGACTCTTAGCCCCCAGACACCACTGGCTTACAGTGATAACCAAAAAGCTTGCAACAATAAGAAATATGCTTATAAGTGAGGAAATGCATAAAAATTTGAAGGCACAGCAGGTTTTTAATTAAAAAGCCTAACAGCGACACAAGCCTCATGCTGGTTTTATTTTAAATGGAAGTTATTGAATTACAATGTCAATGCCCTTAATCTGTGTTTCCCCATTTTATTACATTAGGTACCCTAAAGAATATTAGCATCGCATTAGAAAGGCATTTAGAGAGCTCTTGGCAGAAGTTTGAGAAGACCTCCTGCAACAGATTCACAGAAAAGCAGCACCACGCAGCACTTGGACAGAAATCACCAATAAGCTTGAGAAAGTGAAGTTTCTTGTTCCTTGTGAGTCAGGGTCAATCAAGTAACTTAGTTGGAAGTGCTCCCTCCCACATACCAATTTTACTAAACCTCAAATATCCTTCCCAGGAAAGGGTTTCTCACCTCTTGCCATTCCAGTACTCTGACAAAATAGTGTATGATTGAAAACACTTCTGCACTGTGTTCTGCAGGGATTGACACCTACACATCATCACTGCCACATAGGAAATACGCATATAGCACAGTAAAGCACCTCTGTGTGCTTTATTAGAGCACACTAATATTAGAGGTGTTAGAGGTGTCTTTGAAGACATTATTAGAGGCATCTTTGAAGAGGATGAAGTGCTAGTTTTCTTGCAGAGCTATCCTTATCCTTATTTACTGAATGAGCAAGAAGCAAGAAACATCCGGACTCACTCAGTGCCCTGAATGGAAACTACAATCAGAAAGTAACTCTGTAGGATTAAACATACAGGCTGCTAAATACTCATTAAATTATCTGATCATTACATAAAAATAAAATAAAATTCAAACAACAACAAACAAAAAAAGCTCACCAAACCCAACTCCCCCACAAACAAGGGCAATGCTCTCCATAGCCTACAAGCATTTACTTCTTTTAACAACTTAATTTTAGCTGGATAGAGAGAAAATACAAGTATGACAAGCACTTCAGTGTCCTTAATGCAGAAAATAGATACTTTGTCAATACAGTGAAGATGTCTTAACACAATCTTATCATGGAAGAGGAATTTTTTTAAGCAAAGAATAGAATTAGAAACTGTATGACTTTATTCATTGATTTTGTCACACTCCTCCTGCATTTAAGAATTAAATCAAGCTAAATTTGTTCTCCTATGAACAAAAATCCCAGAAAAACCCTCACAGCCCAATTCTGCAACAAACATTGAACTAAGAACCGAAGCTATTCAGTGCTATAGTAATTCTCTGCACCTATGCAGGACCGACTGCCACTCTGAGCCATGGTGCCCTGTACCTGCAGTGTAACAGCTATCTTTCCAGGAAGAAAGGAAGTGGCACAGTAAGCATACAGCTTCGGACACTTCCTGCAGTACTAATAAGAATACATTACCATAGCCTGCACAGTATCTACTTTAAAAAAAAAAAAAAAAGGCGGGGGGGGGAGGGAGACAAATCTCAAATCTAAATACTACATTCTTGTCTATATTAAACACCTGGGAAATTTTGCTGTTTAGGTTACTACTATTGCTTTTGAATTGTGGAGAATTACATTTGTCTCTCACTGTATTTTTACAGTCATAAACAAAACCTATTAACTCATGACTCATATTAACACGGCAACAGCTCTATTTAAAGTGTGTGTGAATACATGAAAAAAGCATTTGGCAGATGACTATTTTAGATTAAAGCCTCTTGCTTCAGCTTTCCATGCAGATAATGCATAGTCCCCACATTGTACCAGTCTGCAGGCAATACTGACCAAGCAGTGCACTCTGGGCAACATCATACCCTGTCTCCAATTCCACTGTTAATTTTTTAATGTCCAGTGGCAGAATATACACAGTGATGGCAGAACAACAGACCCCCCAATTTAGGATTCAAAACCAAACCAAGAGAACTAGAAATTTAAAATTTTAAGTTTCTAAACATTGTACTACCTCAAGGTAGGGTGATGACTGTTCAGCCATCTGCAACACATGCTTTTCCCATGGTGCTACAGAACCTACAACCACAACTCTTTAGCTACTAGGAGATGCTTCAGATTAATTTTTATCACCCGATGAAACAGAAACAAACACGATTCCTTCACTCCAGAGGATTAACAAGAGAAAAGAACATGACTAGAGAACAGACAGGTTAACACCAACAGGATCACATGCTGTATCCTAAAGGTCAATGAATGACATGAAGAGACAGGCATTTTAAGTACCTTAATAAAATAACTTTCTGGTGGGTTATTTCATTGTAACAGTCTTTGAAAACAGGTTGAGAATATAGAGTATATTCTGTAGGTTCTTTCAGGAAAGACACAGTGAATAAGAATTATAGGAGCACATCTGACCACTGGATAGTGGCAAAGGCAGAAAGTGGAACGATGGCTGACATTGCCTATAGGCTGAAAAGAAAAAGGAGCACAAGGAGCTGAAGCTGACTGTGCAAGGGAGGGAGAGCTGCGAGAACGATACATCCAAATATTTAGCAGCTACATTTTCTCTGTCCTGGAAGCTTTAAAGGCAGAAGTAAGGAAAAACAAACAAAAGGTTGTTACACATAATAGAGACAATAAGGTGAAAGTTGGAATTTCTGTCATTGCAAACAGATAATATGAACAGGGTAGTCATATAGGGAGAGTAAATAAATATAGGGAAAATAAATAAATAAATACACACAACAGCATGTTTGAGAAGACTGTTTGGATACTGCAAGGAGACACAGAGTATGTTGAAGAAGGGTTTTAGGATATGGCCTGAGTGGGAAGAAATGTTCACCTGCAACAGAGCAAAGAGACTGAGGAAATGGAGAAAAAAGTCGTACTAAATTATGTTTGTTTGTGATTAATCTGGTTTGACATAAGAGTCTTCAGGATAGCTGTGAAAGATTACTCATGAGATATGGGGCAGGACAGAGACAAATATCCAAAGAGAAGTAGCAGGTGCTATCTGCTGAAATTATCCCACCCCTCAGTACAGTATGGACAGGAAAAGGAGAGAAGGGGAAGACAGCCCTGCACCGTTCTCTTTAGAGACAGAGGGGGGTCACTCAGCACAAAATGAAAAGGCTGGTTTGGTACAAGAAGTAATACAGAGATCCACCAATACACTTTTTAGCACAATGCTGCATCTGACAAATATCTTATTGTGCAAACAAGTATTTAACTCCTTTCATTACAGGTGCCAACACAGTGGGAATCAGCTCTGGTATCTGTATGCAGCACTCCACTGTGTTACACCAACATCCCATGTTTTAAAGAATTAGGTAAGAAGTTAGGCAAAAAAAAAATCAAGAAAAATCCCAACACAAACCAACAGCACTAATACAGATTAAGAGGACACAGAGAAGAGAGAGGACAAGTTTAATGAATCACTTCAAATATAACTAAACAGTCAGTAAGGATGAACACAGAATACTGGTCTAATAACCTTGTCTCCTTCTGAACATCAGAAACCCTGGTGAGAACTGCTCCACTGAATTGCAGGGTGTAGACACAGATGGAAGGAGAAAATAAGAAAGTAGTTAGAGTGTAGAGCATGAACTTGGAGGTGAGACAATAAAAACAACAGGAATTGCAGGTGTTTAGGCAACTGAAGTCTACAATCAGCTATGTCTGGAGAAGAGGAAAGCAGAGCTTGCTTGTTACTCATATGGGGAATGAAGGGCAAAAAGGACTAAGAACAGATGAACAAACATTAACAAGCATGAGAGTAATAAAGCATCTTAAGGTTCCCTTATAGCCAAAACTTGGATGCCAAGTAAAGCAAGAACACAAACCCAACCATAAAAGTCATTCAGAATCAGGAGAGGGTGGAAATGAAGGAAGTGAGCAAGAATCCCAGCAAGGCACTCTGAATGGGTTTTATGAAATTGCTCTGGTGATTAACATACTAGGAGATGTATAGAAGAGCACAGTTTGAAGCTTTTGAAGGAGAAAGCAGTTCTGGGAGATCACTGCAGGGACTTTTCATTTTTTCAAGGACAAAAAAAAAGCTAATACATCAGAACAGCTATCAGGAAATAGTGCATTCAATTAATTTTAAAAATGAAAAATCCAGAGAATACTGCCATTGTAATCTATCAGGCCACAAAAGTTTTGAAAACTTGTGCCTACAGGGCTGTATAATTTAGAGTTAAAGCAACTAGGTTAAGCACACCCAACTAGTTAGAATGAATTTTTTTCAACAAGCACAGATCCTAAGACTGTTCTAAGAGACGTGCTATGCATAATCCAAGTTCCTGTTTAAAAAAATAAAACCCAAAATGTCAGATGTGTCTGTGTACGATCATGATAAAATCTTATCCAGCAAATTAACACAGTGAAGAAAATTATTGAAAATAGGCTGTGAGGGTACAAATACACGTGACAATAGTAGGCAAAAGATACTCACTGAATCCTCGTCTTGAATCATCTGAACTAAATTATCAAGTACTGGAGTGAGATTTCTGAGGGAAGAAAAGTTAGGAAGATGATGAAATCAACAGCTTCTCCTCATCCATTCTCTAGTTATTTAAAAGAAAGAAAAGCCTTACTTGGATTTCATGTTGTTAAAGTTTTTGCCTAACGCCAAGTGTCTTATTGATCGGTTTTTACTAAGCCAAACTACAAGGGTTGAGAGATCAGATTCTAGGCCTGTAAAGAATCAGATTAGATTAAGAATTAAAACACAATTTCACAAGAGACTCAGACAGGTTCCAATTATTAACACTATATTCATTCAAGTAACTATATCAGTGTATTAACTTCCAAGAGCTCTAGAAAAATTTTCACTCTATTTTCAAATATTTTTCTCTTTTTTTGCCTGTTTTTCTATGAGAACAAATGCTTTCTCTAAAATGAGCCCATTAAGTCTCCATCCTAATCAGATACTGACGGCACCTCTCAGAAACACACACACAAAAAAAAGCAGTCCCTTATCCACAGTCCCCTCACCAAAGGTAGTTCCTCACACTGTCAGGCAGAGTTTAAAGTTCCTTTGAAAGTTTTGAGACCACGCTAACTGCTATTTAGCCTTAGTAGAGCTGTGTACCAATAAGATCTCAAAGCCTGCAAGTGCAAAAAGGCTAACAAAGCAGCCTAGGAATGAAAATGCCCTGAAAAACAAGTCAAATTTCATTCTATTCCCGGTTAAGACAGATAACTTCCTGCAGCACTGTATCACCAAACCAGTGGTGTATCTGAACAGTCCACTAGTTAGACTACAATGACTTAGGGTCCAGATCTGCAGGATAATTTATATACCAAATATCTTTATTCATTTATTTATAACAATGAATATGTTTACATAATTGTGATGAGTCGATAACTTCCAAAGCTTTCCACTTGCCAATCCATTCCACCTTTTTTGGCATTCAACTGTACTGGGAATCTCTTTCTGAAATATTTCTGCATTTGGCTGTCAGAGGGACAAACACAGCTGGGGAATTCTTCCATTCCATTCCATGTATCTACAGTTTGATTTTGCAAGAGGAGAAGCCAGCTAGTATTCCCAGCTCAGATAATTAGAGCCTCCAAAGCAGAAATAGTCCAAGCCTTTTCCAAAGACCCAAAAAGGACTTCTCTGACCTGAAGCCATTTGCCCATTTGCTGCAAGTTTCCCCCTCTTACTTCTTCAGTATCACCACCTCAGCTTCATTCTATAGCTAGTCTTTCCCTTCTTTGTTCATTACACTTTCATTTCTCATTTACCTTCTCATCCTCTTGTACTTAAAACCGTTTTCCTCTAGATCTAATATGACACTTGCTGCCATCAAGTTATTCTGCTGTTACATTTATCTCAAACAACATAAACTTCTGAGGGTACAAGTATAAAAATTTCTTATACACTTTACAGTTATAAGAGCTATTAGTCTGAGACATTTCCATAGCCAATATGGCCAATAATCATAAAGCAAGAGCAACCATCCTTGATTACACTGTGAGCTGAAAGAAAAAGCATTTCTCAGATGCTGGACTTGCATGACCTTCCATTCCTGTTCCGTGTACTTACCATTGTCTGAAATATCTAGGCTGGTGATATTGTGTATTTCTGCTATGCATCCTTCCAAGACTTGTGCACCTCCCGATCTTAACTAGAGACAAAACATGAACCATTTTTGCAAACTAGTTATGGTTTCAAGAGCAGACAGAAAACAGCAGTGGGATCTTTGCGAACAGAGAAGTCACTACCAGTGGCCAAAACAGCAGTCACAGAAGTTACAGTCATCAACACCACACACATTTCCTACCTTCTCATCCTTCCCTCTCACTATTTGCATACAAATGAGAAAAGGGACCCTCCTTCCTCTTCAAGCTGCTGCTCAGAAGCTAAAGTAGGGACAGATTTAAATAGTGCAGATGCAACGAACCCTTTAGGGCTTGTGTCAGGCAGTGACTGCCAGACTTTGGTGCAGGTCCTCCATGTGAAAGGGGCAGGACATATCCAATGGCCAGTGAGAAGAAAAATAAACTTATCCCAGCCTATGAGCATGCAACACTGTCACCCTTGAATTCCATTAAAGTCAAGGCTTATAGTAAGCATCTTCTTTCAGCTCTTAGCACGATGCTAGGGTGCCCAGATGAAAGATGAGCAGCCCATAAAAACCAAAACAAACTGAACAAACAAAATTAAAAACATAAATTGTTCCTGTCACTGAACAGAAAATTTAAGTCATCCAATTGTAAAGACCATAAGCGAGAGAAATCAGTGATTTACCATATTCTTAATTTAAAAATAGGTATAAAAAAGAAAACCAGCAACAGTAACAAAAATGTCTCTCTGGAAAGTATCAATTATGATATTATTAAATTTCCCAGGGGAAAATATCAACATTGAGAATCAATGTTATTAAAATTTGCACACTTATTTACTAATGCTACTAAATTAAACAACACAACCTTATCTTTTTTTCCAAAGAAACAAAAGAATTTTCTTATTTCTTGCAGCTAAGCAAACTACATTAAGTGCATTTCACTTAATGAACATCCCCCTGAAAAAGACTTAAGCAAATTCTCTTTTTGCATTTTCTGTTTTCACATTTCCTGCTTCAAAAATAATGGAAGGCTTTTTCAAACGTGATATAGCCTCTTCACCTCCTGTGCATAAAAATTAGGTAATATTTTACTTAGTCCACTTTCTTGGCTAAAAATCAACCTGCTAATATTCTGTGAATATCCATGCTAGAAGTAAGAAACAACAAAAGCCTTTGGAAGTATTTTTCAATAAAGACTTGATGTGGCACTTTTTTGAAAGTTTGACATATGTGACTGGTTAAGAAGCAGCTCAACAGCTGGGCCTGAGCATGTCAAGAACAGTGGTGGTGGTCAAAGACGACATCTAAATCATAAGCCACATCTGAAAGTGTAAAAGACACAGAATGTAAGTCACCTTTCCTCTTCTGCCTAAATGAAGAAACGAAGCCTATCTATCTTTAGCCCATCCTCTCAAGAAGTGGTCAGGCTACAGACTGCATTTTGCCCAGAAGTAGAGCAATTTAAACTCTACTTCTGTAAAAGCCTTAGTGGTATTTGCTGTATGAATGCCAAAATCACTCCATTTTGCTCTGTGCTGCTCTCTCAGCGTGGACCACCACGAGACAACCATTTTACACAGTTCCACATATATTACTGCAGAATCTATGGAACTGGCAAATTATATGTAGTCTTGGAGTGGTTGTTGGTATAGTAAAAGTTCTATACACTAAAATTACACTGACAATAGAATCCAAATGCTTGTGCTATACAGACTTTGAAGGTTGACATGGACAATTTTTCAGAAGCAACTTCCTATTTTGTATTGATAACTCTGTATTTAAAACATTGAATACGCAAACATTTCATGTGCACAAATGGTGAAATCTATTTAATCTGAGGGTGATGATAATTTGACTTAAGATCAAAATTTATTGCAACTGCATTAAAATAATGTATTTATATGAGAGATTAATTGAAGGGCTATTCATCAACGTGGACTGTGATACTGAAAAAAATCCCAACCCTCTGCACATCTCCTATAGGACATACTTCTGAGACTACAAATACAAGCTCTTATTCAGAGAATGAAGAACAACCCTTCAACGATTAAAATTGCCAAGTGTGTTCAAAGCTGTGAGGTATCAATATGGGAAGGGCAAACAAAGCTGCTTACTTAACAGTTAAGGTAAAGCATGGAGGGTACTTACACAGTGACCAAGCTAAGGGAAGCAGAAGGGAAGAGAGTGAAATACATCAGTGCTGAGCAGGCAGAAATAAAAATATAATTTTCATAGTAAAAAATTAAAAAAAACCCCAACCAAACAAGCAATACAAAATGATTAAAGCTTGGAGTTAATATACCAGTAAAACTATGGGAGCAAATGAAAAGTGTGGTGGGAGAGGGAAGGAACAGAGAGATTTATCCTTCCAGAGTTGAGTACGGCTTGCCTGATGCAGGAAAGAGGAAGGCAAAGCTGAAGCATCAGCCTTCCAGCCTCCTAACAGCGTGTGCTTGCAGGAGCTGGGAGTAGTGCAGGTCACCAAGCTTCCACGGCTCTGTTTCTGGGTGCAGATTACCCTGGCCAGTTCACAGAGGGTCAGGGAGAGGTGGAGCAGGACCCTGCAGTGCTGGCCCCATGGAGAGTGCTCCCAGCTCCTGGCACATCAACTCCCTTGCTGGTGGAAGCATAACTTTTTCTTCCCAAAGCACATGAGAATGGATAAAGCTCAGTGATGTGAAAAAATGTTAAGGGAAGGATCTAAGAAATTGCTGTCAGTTTGGAGGGACCAGCAACATTGTGAGTTGGGCACAATTCCTTCCTTTGTGTCATGAGAATCAGCCATGACCACATGTGCTTCAGTGTCCAATACAGCTCCTCCATATCCCATCCTCGGGGCTACTTAATGAAGTGACAACATTTTCACTCCTGTCAGCTTTTGTTGATTTACATGCTAATTTATACTCTCATTACTTATGTTTGTGTTTTGATTTATTCTTTTAAGGGTATGACTACAGCACTTCATTTTTGTTACTTTAATGACTCCTCCCTTTTCCTTCCTCCCTCTGAAAGAAAAATTACCATCTGTCTGATCTCTCCACTCAGAAGCATGAGTACTTGACTTGAAAGCTTTTCTATATGGAATTTACATATAGTCCTCTTCAAAGTAATACAGTTTTTTGAGAAGTATAAAATCTCAAAACAACCTGTGAAATGCCTTCAGAATGATTTTTTTATTCACGAGGAGAAGTCTATGCACTTTCCAAAAGCAATTGACTATGAACCTAAGGCAAGGATTACTGCACCTCAATATGTTCATCAAATTGCATGTTTTCTACTTAAAGGGAAACCATTGCATTTGAAAGACACTTCCAGAACAGTTAATGCTCAGGTGATGGCCTTGGAAAGATATGCCTATCAAGTGAGAGGCCTTCTTTGCAGCTTAAAAAGGTAAATATGGCCACTCAGCTAGAGAAGGCCTGAGCCTAAACTGGTTCACAGTTGTTTTTTCACAAGAGTCCACACAGTCCTCTACGTAACTTTGCCTCACTGGCTCCCCAGGGTCATGGCTGATCTTTTGTCATAAGCTGTAGCCACAGAGGTTATCATCCTGTAAGAGTATGGACAATCCTGAGCAACAAAGTGCACAGCAAAGCACACAGAAGTGAGAGGAAACAAGATAAAGCAAATCAAGCTGCCACAGTTGTTTTTATTTATTCTTGAGCTATTTAAAGCCATTTGCACAGTGCCTCTTATGTTAACAGCATGCTTCAATCAACTTTTACTGGAGTTCCCCATTGGCCTAGATTGATTAGTTGATTAGGAAAGCAGAATTTCTCCCATGGTTAAAAGGCAAACCTGTAGAAGAGGAAGCACATCTCCAGTTTTGAAGGAAGACAAACCCCAGACTTGCCTTCAGGGCATGTGGCTTCCTGCAGCCCATTCAGATTTGAGGACTTTAGAAAGTCCTGCTGCAGGGTCCTCTGTAATCCCAGCAGCAGAGAGCAGGAGCTGCCACGCAGCTGGCTCAGTAGCTATAATAGTTGTGCTGCAAGGAGTGTTTTGCCAATGAGATGCTGCAGGTGCTTTGGACCTCTGGGCTTGTTATTTAGGATGCTGTAACACACAGCAGCTGATTTTTACCGTAGCTGCTTCTCCAAGCTCTACCTTTCGCACAGCTTTTGACTACAGAGGCAGAATATCTTGCCCAGTGGATTTCACGGGAACTCCAATTCCACATCATTGCATCTTTCGAACACATCCTGATAAATATTCCTTACCTCACAGCTACTGAGATCTAAAGACACCTCCTTCAGATTGTGATTGCAAGCCAGGCCTAATAAAAGCGCTCTGAAAAAGATCAATTTTAGAACCATTTAAAAAAAAAAAAAGGGGAAAATAAAAGCAGATTTACATCATCATCTAAGCTATCAGAGGTTAATACACCTGTAATGCAAACAACTGTTTCAAAACAAAACCACACCAGCTGAGCAGTTATTTCCTAGTAACTGTGGCAGCACAAACCTGCCACACACAGAACACTCCAGCAGCTTCAATGAATGCAGGGATGGATGCAAGGCTAGTAAAAAAACTGTAAATATAATGCTACATCAACATTTAATTACATTCATCAGAGATGAATTTTCTTCAACATTTGCTTCCAAAGAGCATGAAACGATTACAAAAGGAGTGTTCTGTTGTATGAGAGCAATAATTCTGATATTCCAAAAATTCAGGAAAAATTTGGGGTTTTAATATATGCAAAATGCAGTGCAGCCAGCCATTTCGGCCAGGCATACTGTCTGTGACACTCAAATGCTGGATCACGTTCAAGTACCACGCAATTCTCCACTTCTGCAACCCAGCAAATATTTACAAATTTCAAAATTCTATTCCCAGACAATGGTGTCCTTTGTCTTCAGGCAGAATGTCAGACAAGGGTAGCAACGGCTGATTATGATTTTCACAAATCCACCTTTAAAACCTCAGAGAAGTTTGTTTCCACATATAAAAGTTAGTGTTAATACTGCAGTCGTATTAATACTGCCAGATCAGAAAGCACACCAGCATGTGTCAGAGAAGAAGCAAACACAACCTGTATACACCTTTTATATCTTTAGAATAGATGCTGCTTTGAATTAGTAATAGAACAGAGGAACAGAAGGACTTCCTTCCCAAACTTAATTTCAGCCAAAAGCAAGCTAACAGAATCCAAACTTCTGATGCATGGAGATAAAACCCAATCCATTTTGCTGTGCCATTTGCCTACACACTTGCTGTGCAACTAGTGTCTAAAAGTCATACATAAAATGTGTGCGCCCAGAGAAGGTTTTTCATTTAAACTTATTTAAATCTGTCCTGCAAGTATAAATGTTAATCAGACCTTCGCTGTTAACAAAGGCAAATATCTTGTGCTTATTTACTTCTTAAGCTATGATTATACAGACTTTGAAAATGCCATGAAAGCTCTGCAAGTGTTTACAAATGTTCAGATGACCCTCATCTGTATTTCCTTCCAAAACATGCTTTTCTTCAAAGTTAGTCTGGCTGATGATAACTTTGCAAAGACCTTCGTGAATATTTTTAGGTAACATAAAAAATACAGTGCAACCATAAACAATGCAGATTAAAAAAAAAGAGACATAGCACTGCTTCAAATGTACTCTCTTCACAGGAAGAAAAAAGGCTTGGTTTTTTTCCTAACCTCTTTCCTATAAATTCATCCTAAGAATCTCTCATGATTTCTCAATTTTATTATCATGAAAAATCATCAGCATTCAAAGGCATGGAAGGCAGATACATTACAATTGTACTTAGCCACTATGTCTAAATCACACACATGGCTAATACATGGCAAGGTCTTGTCAAGGGTGCTAGATGCAGTATGGGAGAATTGGCCTTGTAATCAGCATTTGCATGAGAAGCATATCAGAAATTTGTCTTGTTATAGCACTGACAGATCAAAATACAACTTTTGGCAGTGTCTGTAAATGAACAAAAATGCCAACATATACTTAAAGAAAAGACAGTATAAATTCATTCACTTAAAAAAAAAGGGGGGGGAGGGGAATAAAAGAGTGAGCTGTGATGGAACATTAACTCTATTAACTATGTACAAGAACTACAAACACCCTTTCCTCATCCACTACGTGGCATCTTCACAGTACAGCTTTATTAGAAAATCTCTTCCCTGAAACGCTCGACTCGTATTAACAGGACCACCCCTGTAAAAGCAAGTTCATCTCCTTTGCTGACTGTACTGATTAACCAATACCTTTAAACTGGCTGAGTTAGCATATGAGATTAAACAGACCACAACTGTTCATCTAAAGGAAGCTGATAAGAAAGAAATCAAATAACAATTAATCAGGGGAATTTGGGACTCAGGGTGTCAGGTGTCTGCATTTTATCTATATTGTTCTATTCTAGGCAGGCTTGATCTTGAATTGCACATCCAACTCTGTGACCTCTGGTTCATGGACACAAACTAGGAAGTTCTCCTTTGTCACAGGACAGTTTCAAGGCCCACACTGTCAAAAGCTTTTTGACATGCACTGATGAAAGATACCAGAGAAGTGTTTCTACTGTACACTATGTCATTTTTATTTTTCCTTCTAGAAATCATCCCTCATGTGCTACTGCAATCTTGGCAGTGACAGTCTGTCTGGAAAAAGGTGCTTCTGTCTTCTTGTCTTTAACAAATCCTATGATCTTGATTTTTCTGTAGAAGTTTTGTGATTTCTCACACTTAGGACCAAAAGGTTAAGCAGCTGCCCCAGGATACAGCACACCCTCAGTCCTTTTGAAACCAGATTAACTTCCACAGGATGCTTTTGAAGTGAATTAGTCAAGCAACACAGGGTTTGAGAAGGAAAGCAAGATGTACTGCAGATCATAATTCTCTGTACTGTTGTGAAAAACACCCAGCTCAGACTGAAGAAAAAACTCAGGACAGAGAAAAAGCACAGCAAAGAAACTGCCCAAAACCATGAAGAGCTCTGTCCTACCCCCTAGGCAGAGGTGAGCACTGCCATCAGAACAAAACAAGAGAAGCCCATGCCAAAATGCCAGCCAGGTGAGAGTTGCATGGATGCTCTGAGACCATCTGTGTCCAGCTGGACTTTGGACAGATGCTCCTCTCTTGACTTGTCTGTACTGGTAAAATGTGGATGCTGAAAAGCTGCTAGCAGAGGGATTTTCTCGGGTTCTCACAATATTGGTGAGAGTCCTGCCTTTCTCACACAAGTTATGAAAAACAGTAGGATGGTTTTTGTAAACTGGACCAACACCTGGTGTTTTGTTAAGTTCTGTTTATGGTACATTGGAGAAATATTTTGAAATGGGTGTTGTGGGACTTTAGCCAATCACCCCAGGAGATGGGTGATCACTGACCAATCGCCTTATGGGGCTAGGGCATATAAAATGGGGTTGTAAATTAATAAAGGTGCTTCTTTTGCCTTCTCTTGCTGAATTTATGTGTTGCTGCATCTCTCCGCTCCCAGTATAAACAGCAACGGTAAAAGGTTTCTGCTCTCAGTGCAACCTAGGCTGCCTCTCTGCTTCCACCACCACCAGTCGTGCAAGTAACTCCCTCTAACCCCACTCAGTCAAATTGAGCAAGATTAGCTTAAACATGACAATAGAGCAGGTTTTTGCTAATATGGATGATTTTGGCTGAAAAAGACTAGGAAGATTTCATTTGCTTCACAGCTGGCAGATCAAGGGGTCACAAGTATTTGGGATAAATTAATGCAATAACATCTTCCTTGAGCACAGACCATTGTAGATACCCACCGGCCAAAACTCCTCATACCCCAGGATATACTCAATATGCCAAGGAAAAGAGCTAAATATGGACCTTTGCGTTTGGGGCTTCTCACCTTTCCTAATCTGTGTAGGTATATTCAATGTCTCACAGCATTCTTTTCTTCCCGCAGCACTGATAAGATTGTCTTGTGTGTTAGTCACACATATCCTCCATTCTTCTTGTTTTGTTAAACATAGCTCCCTGCTGCCCTCCACCACAGAATCAATAGCTCTAAATTAATCAGAATCAACCAATGTGTTTCTCAATAATCACCTTCTGTTTGAAAGTGCATCAGTACCATACCTTCCCAACCCTAGAAAAGTCTAAGCAAGCAAGAGCAGCAACCAAGAGCATCACACAGAACAGAGTGAAAGGTCAGAGTTAAAATGATAGGTTCCTGAAGTTAAATATTGATTTCAATCCAGTACATCTTACTTAAGAATCTAGTGTACTGTCCTCTCCAATATCAACTTGAATTATGAATAAATGCTCCAAAACACTACTGTTTCCCATGTGGTACTTTACAATTTTCTTTCTCTTAGCTTCCCTCAGATTTTATCAAAAACTTTCTATCTGGTACTCACTAACTGCTCTTTATATTCCACATCTCTGATGTTGCCATCACCTCCCATTTATTAGCTGCTCCCTTCCTGAGCTAGTGCCCGCTTTCCTTCCCTGTTCTCCCTCAGGCAGCAGGCTCCCAACTACACAAGTCTATAAACATAAAAATGCATATCTATATGCAGACTAGGATTTTGGAGGTGTGTTCCCCAAAATGGTTAGTGAACACATCTAGGTGTCTATTGTAGATAGGGTTATGTATGTTTTAATGCATATTAGCTAGCAAGCACTTTGGAAAGAGCCCTTTCATTGATTTAGCCCAATAAACACAAGGATTCTGCCAGAACCACAGAACAACCTATCTAGTTTAGAGTTATCTACCTAGACCTATCTTGAGTTTAAAACACACCTTTAAGTTTTATGGCTGCAAAGTTCAAAACTGCACACGTCACAGGAAGGATCACATGGTGCTCCACAATTTCCCTCAGCCTACTTTAGGCTGTAAGAAATGTTTCTCTCCAATACCCAGTCCACATCATCAGAACCTGTTAGCCACAGGGCTGAGTGACATACAGCAGAGACCCACTGCACTTGGCATTCCGAGAAGCTGCTGCCATCATCCCTGCCAGCAAAAGGAAGGTACAGCTCTGCACAATGGGTATCTGCTCCCAAACACTGCAACAGGTTCAGTTTCATAACAGCTCTTGCAATAGCGCAGCCTCAAAGGAATGGCACTTACACAAGTACATAATCCCATTTTACTGTGGAGCACAGTTTTGTTCACAAGCCATGAAGAAATATATCTCAGGAAAATGATGATGAAAGCTAAACAACTGTGACATTCCTACAGAACAAAATATGATTAATAGTAACCGCAAGATGGAAACAACATTTCTTGAATCTGTGATCATTATGAAACTCACTCTTGTGATATCAATAATGTACAATGGCAAAACAACAAAAAGCAACAAAACAACAAAAACCTTTCCACTTCATTTTTAGTATGAGGCACTCACACAATAACAATGCAAACTAGGTTTTAGGCAACATTTAGGAGAAAATGAAATGATATTCTTACTTTAGAGGTTCAGGGGGGAGTTTAGTTCCTGAAAGATTAATCTGCATCAAAGCAAGTGAGCTGCTGAAAAACTGTTTGAAGGAGGGAGGGACTTCTTTTCCTTTTCTGTAAGTAAACAAATTCATTAAGAAGTAGCATCTAAACACTCATCATTCCAATAAATAGCGAACACAAGATGTTAGATTTGTAATGGATCTTTTACATGTTTAATTTGCTCTACCTTCAACAGCTCTGTAATCAGTGGCTCTTAATTAGCTTGGAAATATAATGTCATCAAAATATTGATTAAACAAACAACCCTTGGCATTGCGCTGCTGCACAGAAGGCATTACTATCAAGCTTCGGTCATTTAGATCCGGTTAATAGTGAACATATTTATTATATCTCATGAGCAGAATATCAAACAGGACACTACAAAAACCCTGAAATTGCCTTTTCCTCACTAGAGATGATAACTCAGTGCAGGAGTAGCTTAGCCCAAATGAGGGATCATCTGTGATACGGACCCAAGACACTGATTTGAAGAAAACTGAAGCTATTGTTAAATTTCCTACAATGCAAGTGTTCTACAAAGCCAGTGTTCAGTCTCAAAGACTTTCAAAGGGAATTCCTCCCAGAACAGAACAGGAGAAAAGGAAAAACAGTAGCTATAATCATGACCAAATAATGAAAAATACAAACTTTGAAAAAAAATTTAAAGAGGAACCAATTTGGTCAGACTTCAAAGCTTGATGTTATGCCTCTTAGAGACAAAAGATTATATATAGACTTTCCACTACATCAGTATCACAAAAAACTTATTAGACAAGATAGCTTATTTTACAGCCATCTAGCAAAGAGCTGAAAGGGAAAGAAAATATTTTGCTTGGAATAAATAACATCTATTTCATAGACCATTAAGATTTCTAAGACTTTCATAAAGTCTTAGATTTCTTCTTAAAGAAAGGTGTAACATAAAAGCAAGACATTATGGAATAGAATATTGCAGGAGTTAAGAGTAATGACATTTAAACTGTACCTGTGAGAAAAGAGAGTCCTAGAGAGGCTAAGGACAGCTAGATGCTGAAGACATCCACGAAGGAGGGCTCCACACACCTGGTTTAAAATAAAGAAGATTGACTTGACTGTATATTAACCCAGAAAAGTACCTAGGGATGGAAGGTAGGGAGCTTCCCTGTTATTTCAATCTCCACAGAAAACATCTTTACCATATCTAGCGCACACTCCGTGTTTGACAAATCCAGATGAACAAGGGCATTTGGCTGGGCCAAAAAATTGTACAGGCTCTATAATTCATGGAGAAAAAGAAGAATTAGCCACATTAATTTTGATCTTAAGACTCAAATCGCTTGATCGCTACTTCTCACTACATTTCATTCTTTCATTATAAAAATCTCACTACAAGAGTTGTGTCTGAAACTTCTTTTCACCTAATCAATACAACTTGGTTTCCTTCTGAAGGTTATTACTTTTTAAAATAACAGGGGAAAAAGTGGTGCTCAGACTTATTTACCAAACATTACTCTTAATGTGCAAGTCTCAAGTTACCTTGCAATTCACTTCCACGGCAAATAATTATTATTATTAATTTTGTTAGAAATAGCTTGGAATGTCACTCAGATTGCTTTTATATTTCAGAAAGGCTAATTGGTTTGTAAGTCTAAGCCAGCCCCTTAAAGCACGAGGGAAGCAACTAATTTGTGGCTGAAGCCTGTGCTTATTTCTTAGTATCAGCAACGCATTAAAGGTTGAAGGGAGAGTGCAAAAGAGGTAACACGATATTAATATTGATGGCTTCAGTACTGCATAGGACATGTCATATAAATGTTAGTGTATGCAAAACTTCTTACTATACACTGGTTTATTTGGGGCTTTTTTCAGTCTCAGAGAGCAACACAGAAAGATAAAAGTATGACCTAATTCACAGAAACGTGGAACACTCCACTCCACATGAATTCCAGCCAAACAGAGCATGTTCAACATTTCTAAAATAGATCCATCTTTTTAAAAATTAGGTCATTTAAGCCCCTATTCCTAGAGTGCAAGAAAGGTCCCTGCTTTAAAAAAATCCCTATGCCTTGGTAAGGTTTATTTTAATTGCTAACTAGCAGGCTCTCCTTACTCCCGTTCCATAGGCTGAGGGATCTCAGTATTAGTAATCTTCTTCTTTGAACTCTTCCCCTCTCTCTCTGTCTGACAAGCCAAGAAAAGCCCCACTTTTTTGCTTTTATGTCCCTTAAAATATTGTAGGTCGATATGAGATTTCTTTGGACACTGCCTAACAAAGTTTACATTTTATTTTATTTATATTGTTACATTATTCTCTCATAGAGAGTACATTCACTGTGTGTCTTTATTTACATTTAGTTATTTGCAACCTTTTAAATCCTATTAGCCCACTGAAAATTTCAACTCATACCTTGAATGTGCTGATGAATCTGAAACTAGCAAGACTTGTGAAAAAGTCACAGAGAGGTGTCTGACTTCACTTTAAATGATGAGACTGGATGAGTCTAGTGTTGCATATTTTAGATGCTCAGTATTTGAAGAATTCAAAACGTAACACTTACATGCACACCACTTTTGATGTGAGAGAAATACAGATGTAACAGTCAAAAAGGGAATATATGGAAATTGAGAACTAAGTGGATTTTCTTATGGAGAAAATAGAGCTGCATGTCTATGACAATTGAAGAAAGGAATTTAAAAAATAATTACATTCTTCAAATAATCATGAGCTTCAACAGCATGTGTCAAGGAGGTGTACAGGCTTATTTATACAAGCAAAAATACTGAAAAACAGAAATTAAGTCTAAGTCAAAAGAAATCTAATGTTTTCACCCTTCCAATAAAAAAATGTGCAATACACTTATCATTAAAAAAAAAAACAATGAATTTTTAAAATTGTGTTTTGGTCACTTCCAGACAGAACTCAGGGAGCATGGTAAGTCCACTGAAACAAGTGTCACACTTGCAGTTTTCTCAGTTATCAGCAGAAGCCAAGCACTAAAAGCACAAAACAAAATTATGTGGATTTGTTCAGCCATGTGGGGCGATTTAGTTCTCTGACTATATACTGAAGAGTAGAGATCAAAATGCATCTTCTAGCCCTACTAGAACTATACTGAAATAAAGGCAAAAGAGGATCAAAACAAAATGTATTTGCCTTTGCCTTAACAATTAATTAAAACACCCATTCACCAGCTCCCAAATGAGAAGAAGGTGCTTACTGAGAGATCATCACTGCGGAGCGCGTTCCCTGAGAGGTCAAGATAGACAAGCGTGTTCGCGATCAGCGCGTTGGCACTCAGTGACTGGGAAAGGCTGTTCACCCCTGAAAAAAGGAAAAGTCAGTGCTCAACTTAGTCGACTCTATAGACAAAAGTGGCCCAGACCTAGCAAGTGTCCAATTTCAGCAAACGTGGACATACACAAATGTTTAATGACATCTTGTTACCATCACTGTGCTGCAGCAGAGGAAGACAGATCACCAGGCAGACACGAGACCCTTCCCTGCCACAGCATGCCCAGTTCTGCCCAGATGGAGATGCCCTGATGAAGCCACAGGGTGTTATACATCCCAGATCCAGGGAAGAAGTCTTTTTGCCAAGCCTACAGTGGCTTTAACAGTGCAATCCCATTTTGAAACAGATTTTTAAAACAGACTTTACTCCATAATGTTCAGTGTCTTCCTGCAAACAGTAATATTTAGATAAAAGTATCTGTGGAAGTAGATGAAAGTATCTGTGGAAGACCAAGTACATCAACAATTATAATTGCCAGAACTTCAAAAGCGACTGACAAGACCTAGAAATTAAAAATATTTCAATTAATGTATTTGCCTGCAATTGCAAAAAAATAGTTAATTAAAATATCAAGAGATGCATAAAGACTCTCAGCACCTAATCAGAACAAATACATATTTTTCACATTAAAATTAAAAAGCTCACATTGGGAACAAACCAGCCAGAGCTTTCTTCCTCTGAAATCCTTCAGCTTTTCCAAATAAATTCCAAATAAAAATCAGGACATGGCTACTTCTAGCTCTTCAAATCTAACATTCATCTGAGGGCTCTGTAGCTTTTCTTCATCACCAATATCTTAATTTATTGTAGATGGCTATTGCTACCTTTCAAGCACTACATGTGGGTGCTTCTTACATACATAAGCATCACTGTGTCCTTCAGTAGATGCAGCAGGGTTTTTTGTAAAGTGCCCAGGCAAAGCTCTGAAGCAGGCAGGTGTTTTAATCTACTACTCAATATTGGGTAATTTCTCAAAGCTACTGCTCAGTGAAAATGGACTGGCATTCAATGGACAGAACACATCTATTCTTCACTTAAAAACTATTACAAACTGGATTTGCCAGTGAGGATGTGGAGGAAGAATCTAGCAAGCCACTGGAAACCAAAAAACCCCACATCAATGGTTTTGTCTTCCAAGCTTCTAAATATTAAGAAAGTTTCCCATGCTAGTAGTATGGGTCTTGGTTTCAGGAGGCTTTTGGTACTGAAAAGACTCAGAGCACTTTCTTGTTAGGTATAATTTTTATCTTAACATTGCATTGTTGAATCTACAACCCAACTATAAGCGTAAATCGCAAACAAATACTTTTCAAAACTTAATCTAGAAGCTCTATTTAACCACTAAAGCTTATAGGTCTGGATTCGTTTTAGTGAGTCTTCTCAAAAGCATTTATAAGCAGCAACAACAAGAAGTAGAAACAAATGTAGTGTACTGTCAACAATTCAGCACATATTATCAAGAACCAATTCTGGGAATTCAGGAGCACTGTCTGAGTTTGGGGGAAAGTAGTATCAAACAATCCATAACTCTGCTGATGGTCTCAGGTTATAAAAGGGTCAACTGCTTAAAATCAGCCACATCGGTGAAGGTAAACAATGTGAACGAGGGATTTTTTTTAATTAGCCTTTGGCTTGGCCTTAGAAAAGCAAGTCCTATCTTTGAATGAGTATACTAGAATTTTCCATTTAACCAGAATCTTCAAATCAATAAATTACAGTTTGAACTTCACCCACCTCATGCTACACTCTAAGAGCAATCTTACTTTCATTTGCAGACAATCTTTCATGCTCTTTTACTGCTCTCAGGAGGCTCTGAGCATTAATAGCTCTCAGGAACTTTTGAGATACAATATTTGAAGAAAGATCAGTTGGGAAGTTACCACCTCAACTTCACTTTTCCATAGAAAGTGCTTTTTAAATAAGGTCAAAACCAGATTGTACAGAATTTCAGAAACTGAAAAGCTCAAAAAAAAGAAAAAAAAAAAAAGGGGTGAGGAAGAAAAAAAATCCATGCATCTTGGAATGTACTGAATCCAAGTTCTAAGGTCTCCTTTAGACTCTTCCCACAGAAAATGTACAAGTTCTAAAATAGGCTCTGAAGTTAAAACTAATTCAGTACGGTCTTCTGAAGTTAAAGGAAAACTGGCTAAGACAGACAGCTTTGAAGACAACTGAAGAGGCAAAGCTGAGTTTTTTCAGGTCCAGAGTGTTATAAGAATTCCAATTTTAAGACATGGCATATACTTTTCTAAGGAATACCAACGAGCTGCCACGGGACAATATTCATGGTGACATTTCACTCTCTGGAAACAGATAGTTACTGCAATGCAGTCTGGAGTAGGATTCACATGAGATCTGTATTAGATATATTGGAAAATATTTTCAGCTTTTGTTTAGAGATTGTCTTTTTAAAGTGTGTTAAAAACCTTCCCAATTTTTTTCATAAATTCAGAATTCATTTTCACTGACAAGAGTTTAGCAGATGAACTTCATCAAGCTGGTACTTATTCTTCATGAAGACAGAAGAGTAGCCAGAGTGTTCTCCTGACTCAACGATCACAAGCACTTGCTGAAATCATTCAGATCACATGAAGAAAAGCACAGGATGACTGAATATACCAGAACTGCATTAATTTGTGTCAAATTCCTGAACATCTAATTTTAAGTGTACATGTAAAGTTAGTCAAAATTCTTAAACAACTGCTTGTCACCAAAAATGAAGTTAGCAGTGGAAAAAAACAACCCCAGAGTTTTACAAGTCTTTTTAATGAAAATCATGATTGAATAAATTCAGTTTAGGATTTCCAATTTACTTCAGCATAACAAGAGCTACAGACACTCATAAAAAAACAACAACAAAGCCCTTCTTCCCACCAATATTCCCTCAGGTCAAGCCTTAAAGCTTACATGAACACAGAATCTGCACTTCACAGAGCAATAATTAAAATGATAAAAGAGCATGGCTCCTGTCTGTTATTAACTAATGTCCTTGGTAGACCATAATTCACTCATCTTTTTCAGGTCATCAACATCTGTGAAAAAGCTGCAACAATGTCGGTGCATTTTTTCTATTTTTTTACACAGGAGACCTTGGGTTTGTGAAGTCTGTTTAAGAAGTCACTGTGTGCATTATTTGTAAAATAGCAATGCAAAAAATTCTGAGAGCTTCTGACTTGTGTTTCAGTACTGTTACGGCTTTTAAAATATACATAAATTTCTATTACAGTATAAAATCAGAAATTTGTAAATTATAAACCAAAGAATTCTTTACTCAGAGGAAACCACTTAATAGGCATTGTCGCAACACTTGGCTTCATAAAATAATTGCATGCAAAACATTTGGAAACTTCCCTACGTGTTTTTGCTTCAGATATCTTTCTGAAGCGTATACGAAAAGTATCATTTATGCCAATTCTAAATTTAATCTTTACAGTACAGGTTCAAGCCCAAAGCTTACAGAAGCAAGTAAGAGTTTTTTGAAGTGAAAGGGGACATGGAACCCTGCCCTTGGTTCATCAATTCCAGACTTCAAACAAACAGCTGCGCTGTTGAGAATACACATGTATATCAGTTACAAAATTAATTATAATCTGGTAATGAAAGGTATTATAAGAATGGAAGCCTGAAACTTTTAGAACAGTAAAAAAAGCAATACTTATAAAACATACCTTTAGGTGACAAGGAGGTTTTAGATAAATTTAAATGTTTCAGTCCCTTTGGGAGTTTGGCGAACTGGATGCTCAAAGATGATACACCTGTGGGGGTGCAAAGAGAAAATGGACTTTTTCAGGTTGACTGTGTGATAGCAGCTTTTCCCAGTAATCACACCAGGAGCAAACTGCACTGGTGGAACTAGAGGAGGAACTGCACTCACTGTAGGGGTGGACCCAAAATGACCCTGTCTTTTTATGAGCATAAATCTTTGAAATGACTGATGTAGTGAAGATCACTCCTTTTCCATTCACTGAACAGAGGGAATTTTGCTGTTAAAGATCAGTGAGCCAACTTAAGTAATTTAGAAACTATGTAATACACACATGCTTTTAAGAACAAGTCAAAGGGAAGATATTACACATGTCAAACGGGCAGCACTTGGGAGACCTGGAAGTTTTATGGTTCAATCAAAAATACCCAACCCAGCATTAAAAAACAAAACAAATAAACAAAAAAACCCAAAGAAAACTCAACAATGGTACTTGATGTGAAACTTCAAACTCTTTTAATTTTCTTTTAAAGGGAAGAGCTGTCAAGGGAAGAGAGACAACCACACCAGTTAACACTGCTTTCTTTTTCTGAGGTAAACCCTAACAGCCTGAAATCTCCACATAGTCGTAATGGCCACAAAATTCCCTTACAGTAGCCTGCAGGTTACCAAACAGTATGCAGACTTGGAAATGCTACAACCAATTGTGATCTGAAACAGTAAAAACCTATTAAGATGCCAACACAGACTGAACTACTTCAGCTCAAATCCAACAAGAGAAAAGAATAAAAAAAATGCACTTTTCATTAAAGCCCTTTCTCAGTGTCTCCAAGTTCCAGACTATAAATTTAATCTCTCCCACTTAAGTAAAAGATTGAAATTTGATTAAGAGGGCACATCCTAAATAACAATGGAACCAATCCATGAAATATTTATTAGAGGAATAAATCAACATGGAAAACCCCAGGCTTAACTTGAGATGTGAAATATAGTCCTCAACAGCAACTCACTTGGAGAGAAACTGCAAAGAGAAAGGGGGTAAAGCCTTTTCCTTTATTCAAAACACGATCAGTTAAAAAGCTGATACCTTTCTCCACATAGGCAGATATGAAACAGTCCGATGGTGTGTCACATACATATGTTTACTCTGCTTTTGCCACATTTTACCTACCATTGATAATGAAAGCTGCTACATTGCAGGGGTATTTTAATACTCTCTGTAAAAGCAAGTTGTAAACGCTGGTGATAGATGCCATGTCCACACAGCTCAAAACAATGTACCGTATTTTATTAAAGTTGCCAACATGATGCCTTGGCATTGTTTATTGTAAAACATAATGGTAACTGGATGTCTTCACCAACTTTCAGCAAGAATTAATCAAGTTGTATTACTAGGATTTTCTTTCATAGCTCCAGTATTTGGGGGGGGGGGGGGGGATTCTTTTTAGCTCCTTTGAAGTAGGAGGCTCAATCTCTCTTAAACTGGTCTCAGAATTTGTATTGTGTTGCTGACTGTCCACATTTGCTAAACTGGTTTAGCCACAATATATATTTTCAAAATCAAGGTAGAGTTATGCTGGCAAAAGAGAAGAAAAAGGAGTACAATCAGAATCATAAAATTGTCAGGGTTGGAAAGGGACCTTAAAGATCATCTCGTTCCAACCCCCCTGCCTTGGGCAGGGACACCTCCCACTAGAGCAGGTTGCTCAGAGCCCCATCCAGCCTGGGCTTA
>WTSP01022945.1:102874-119430 GCA_025331215.1 Actenoides lindsayi
TAGGACTTTAGCCAATCACCCTAGGAGATGGGTGATCACTGACCAATCGCCCTATGGGGCTAGGGTATATAAAACAGTGTTATAAATTAATAAAGTGTCGTCTTCTTCCCCTCCTGGCTCTCTCTTCACTAATTTTGTGTTGCTGCATCTCTTTGCTCCCGGTATCAACAGCGACAACGTAACTGGTTGACCACAGTCCTAGCAACGTGTCCTGAGAGAGATGACGGTGTATCAGTTCTACAGAGCTCACAGCAGCCAGGCCAAGCAGCACAGATAGCTTTGAACTAACTTCAACCGAGTAGGTAGTTGTATGAATATGACCTACTTCTGTTCCAAATTCACTGGAGAGGCAAGGGAACGCTGCCTCTTCTGAAAGCGTTTTGCTGCAACTGGGTTACCACCACCCACAGCACTACATTCAAAGCTAGTGTGGGTTTTCCTACATGACCACACTGTCAGACTCTGAGGGACACATGTTCCTTGCATTAAGTCAGAAGGCTGTTGGCTGTTAACAGCTCTAATGAAAATCCTCAAACCCGTCCTTGTACTGACTGGGAAGCTTTTGTGTATTAATGAACTAAACCTACTGTGTGCTTTTGTTAAACTGGAACTATAATTTCTATGTTCTTACTTCCCCTAATTTAGACACTGAGGTAGAAATCAAAAATATGCCTTGGGCTTCCTTCTCCCTCATTCTCCTGTAGGCCAATGCTAGCGAACTGCCAGCTACACTGCTAGAAGAGTGATAATGAACACTGCTCTCTTTCCTCAGGACAGAGCCTGCCTACCCTAAAACTAGTAGGTCAGCCTGTGCACTGAGAACTGGAGACCAGACAGCAATAGCCTCAGTAGCTTTTGGTTATCTGTTCCTGTAAGGTTACTTGAATACAGAAATACTCTAGGAAAGTTTAGTTTCCCTTTCAAACCCCATGTCCTCAAACAGACTCCTGGGTCTAGAACAGGTTCCAGTGCTGCAAACACATGACGATGGGCTGCCTTTAGGAAAAGCATATTCTTTTCCTAAAACACAAGCAGCATGTGAATACAAACACTTGACAAAAAGAAATTCTGGGCTTCAATCTCTGCCACCTGATGGGCCTCAGGGAATCCTGCTTTGCTACCAGCTGCTGATGCAGAAGACTACATATCTCCTGTAGGTCATCAGTTAGATTTGCCAACACTCTGTGGATACCCTCCAGCATTTCAAATGGCACTAGATGCCTGTCCTTAGGCAACTGAATCAAGGCTCCTTATGTCCAGGCAAGAAAAATAAGGTTTTGAGTTAAAAAAAACCAAACAAGAAACCTTTTCTTCATGGCAAGTTTCCTCCTCTTCCTTTATCCCTAATAGTTTCTTGTCATTACAGTGTTCTGCCTACACCTCCGGGCTTGTTTACAAACTCTGCACCAGCTTTTGCCACCAATACAGGCAGGATTACCAGAACTTTTTGGACAGCTGGTGTGTGTGTGTGAAGTACTTAGCAAAGGCACAGTAAATCAACTGCCACCAGAAAAGACTGGTTTACCTACATATGGCACATGGGCCTCCAAGGCTCATTTTGGAAAAAACTAATACAACTTCCCCACTCTCTGTGCAGCCTCTACCAAAAACAGAGGCACCTGGGCTGTGCTCAGTGGGCAACATCCCTTCATTTCCTTTGTCCACTCTTTCTTTCAAGTCCTAAAATTTTATTACCTTTTTTTTGGCTGCACACTTCATGAAGAAAACATGCAATGTAAGCCTGACACTTTCTATAAAGCCTCAAACTTGTTCTGTATGCATTGCACAGCCACACTTGGCTGAGCTAAGGACATTCAGGCTTGGAGGTAAGGCACAAAAGACTCAATTTAACTATATATTTGGCAGGGTAAGGCAATTTCTCCAAGAATGGCACAAAAAAAGGACTCAATTTAACTATGTATTTGGCAGAGTAAGGCTATTTCACCAAGAATGGCACAAAAAAAACCCAACTCAATTTAACTATGTATTTGGCAGAGTAAGGCTATTTCACCAAGAATAAGAACACTACACATCTGTAAGTCTCTGACAAACAATTCCTCAAGATCTGTCTAGAAAACATCCCTATAAGAGAAAAAAAAAAAGGACATCTGTGGGAGGAACTAACACTGTTAGGTCTAAGGACGTTCAGAGCTCACCCATCAGGGGAAGATGAGATGCAACACCACTATCGAAGGCACCAGCAGCAGGCACCTCTGTTGTAGCTGGCCCACTCCCTTTGGAATGGGGCTGCAGAGAAGGATGGTGTGGAAAGTGGCAGGGACATCCTGCCTGCTGGCTTTCAGAGAGTACTTAAGCGCAACAAATGGATCATTTTGACCAGCTCCTGCAAACTGGCCTTTGCAGGCTGAAGAATCAGTCTTGCAATTTCATGGAAATGAATATTCTGGTTACCACATATTGTTCCATTCTCTAAAACACCTCAGGGATGTAACTCTCTTCTCCAGTTCATTTGTTCAGGTCCTCCTGAATGATTCTCCCTTCCCTAAAATTTGGGTATGACCTACCTTAGTTAACACACTTACCAAAACGTTGCTGCTTACTATACACATTAAAGCCATCCAGTGTAACCTAGACTGCACCCTTTATGTCTGTTAAAGAAATAGCAATGGGGATAACATTTTTTAAGAGCTTCTAAACTGGCACAAATGTTATCAGACACGGGGGGTCTCACTCATCCTGTCTTCCCCAACAGCAAGTCCACGCTTCTCTAGTTCTGGGTCCTTATGACTGCTACTGCACAATAGTCTGCAGTCTCATCAGCTGGAAGGATGACATGTGGTTTTGGGGCCATGGCCCAAACCAAATCAGAAATGAGTGGCTGGAGGTAGAAAGGAATGGTGTCATCTTAAACTGACTCTGACGCAGGAAGAAATACTCCCTTATAGCTGCTCAGGTTATTTCTCAAAGCACTGCTCTCAGTAGCTTGCTCTTAACCCTGGCTTGGCATTCTGTCACAGCTCATTAAAAATGACTGGTTTGTAAGCTATGTGAAGGAAGATAACCAGAAACAACAGGATTTCCTCCTAGCAAGCAGATATGAGAAATGGCAAAACTGACAAATGTGTCCTTGACAAAAACAGACAGACAATGTTGATCAGAGCAGATACACACTAAGGCAAAGTGCCAAACACTGTGCATGTAGATGGAGACATAAAAACCAAAGTCGCAGGTTGATTATCTGTCAAGTCCTGTTAAAACTGAAAACAGTTAATCCAACCGTGATAAGTTAAGGTAGGCAATGTGCAAAGATAATCAATGTATCTTTTAAGATGAATGATTATCACTGGATTTCATGGCACATACTGCAATAACAACAACATTAAAATCAGGTGCTTATGTTTGAATGACAGCTATTAAAGGCAGTGCACTAGAGATCAGAGAATTTGTGTGTAATTCCAAACTCCACCTTACGTTTCCTGTGTCACTTTGGCAATTTTCTTTTAAAGGTATTTTAATGCAAACACCATTTAAAAAAGGGGAAAAGACAATGTGAAGCACACAAAATATTTTCCCTGTTCTTCTTTTCCTTCTTTTTTAATTCAGTGTAGTGTTCTGCTTCTCTCACCTTTCCACTGCTTTTTTTATTGACATAAAAATTCATTAGCACTAGAGTTTATCTTGTCTACATGGCCTTGGATGCTACGCTAACACTAATACAAACCACACACAAATACATCCAACTGGGCTAGTTTGTAACTTGAACTTGGCAACTATTTCCTGTGAAGGGAAAAAGCAAATAGCTAATAACTACAACTTACCATATTTAAAACATCTGCAAGGATTAAATTGTATGGGTTACCTCTATGTACCTTTCTTTTAAGGCTATGGCATGGTATTATATACTTTCTTATCTTAATCACCTACTTTCTTGCTTCTTTTAAAAAAGTTGCTAATGTAGAAGTCCTGTTGTATTTGAGCAGACTGCAAGCTACAGTTAAGATAAAACCAGCTCTCTTGGGAATGAAACAATGCGTTATGCAAGATGAAATAATACGCTTTATAACAAAGCTCAACAAAACAGTGTTTGAGGAAACACTGCTTTTTAAAATGATAAGGAGGTGTTCATACTTCCACTGGCAACAATATTTGGAAAGGAACAGTGTGACTTGATTTAGAGTTTGTGCTCTTATCCAATGCATTTTGCTCCACTTAACACAACTCTCCAAGCAGAATCTTAAAAACCCATTGGTTTAAAGGGATTTCTTGGCCATAAGGAACCTCTGGAAAACCTGATAAAAATCTTGTGACTACAGGCTCCTCAGAATAAGGTAGACATTGAGCACAAACTGTTAAAATGTTTATTCTGGCCAGCACACATCACACATCCCTTTTACTGGGAGTAAGCAGCAACTAAGGTGACATTTCAAAGGAATTACTTACGTTCTAAGCCCGGCATTCTCTAATACCAGCTCTTCCAATCGATTGGACCTACTCACCACTCGCAGTATCTGCTCACAGACGTCAGTGGACTGCCACAGAAAAGACAGAACAGCGTTAAAAAATACAACTGTGGAACAGATGGTTGAGTCATAAGCTGTACACCGTAACGTGATCCAGGCCACAACCATCTTTTTGTCATACATAGATAGTAACTAAAAACACCAGATATTTCCAAAAGAGAGTCAGGTGGAAATAAAGGACTTCTGGAAAGGACTCAGAGAAGCAAGAGGCAGACTAAAAGCCAGTCATTTATGAATCACACCACCTAATCACAGAGGGCTGAATTTTTATAATGATAGTGACTCAGAAAACACTCAGTATTTAAAGAAATGTTGTTCATATGCATGCTAATTCTTCAGAAGAAAATGGCAACTAGTACTAAGGAGAAAAAAGCCTGACCAGAAATGACAATGAAACACAAAGAGTGTTATAAGGTAGAAAAAAAAAAACAAAACCAAACCAAATGACAACAACAAAAAAACCCCACAAAACCAACCAACAAACAAAAACAAACAATAAAAAAAACCCCAAACCAAATAAACAACAGAAAACCAAGACCAAAAGCACTCTAGCTACAAGTCCTTGAAAGACTGCTAAGGACCAGTGCTTAAGGACAGCATATTTCTACATGAATTCTCCCAATCTACAATGAAGTAAATCCCATCTCATGATCTTACTGTTGCTGTATTCTAGAATTTGCATGGACATTTGCAAGTACCATGAACCAAACAGGATAACAAAAGAGATTGTTTGCTGTGTGCATTTAAATAGAGAGATAAAACCTTAATGATTCAAAAGCCATACAGTGAACTCTGTACCTCATCACCTTTTATTATAATCTTTTATTTCGCTTCTGGATTTGCCTTTTTTTTCACAGCACACACTAACCAACAGTCGTGTGATGCCCAAAGCTGAATTTCAGGCATGATCATGAAGTGCTGAAACTATTCTATTATCTGCCTTTAAAAACATCAATGTGACATTCATATCCGAGATATCTGTCTCTCTATTGACAGTTTGACATTTTCTAGGATATGTTTTTTGGTTGGATGCTTTGTGGTTGGGTTTTTTTAAACTAATTGAATCTCCTAAAAACAAAAAAATCCCACAACCCTGCTCTACCACACACATAAAATCTTATTAAGCCTTTACACATTAAAGATGGCAATTTTTTTTTTTTAAAGACTGTCAGCTCAGTTATCTTCCCAATTCTATCTTTGTCTCCCATATTTTAATAATTCAGAATTACTATCACTATGCTTCTACAGCAATGTGATAGCAAGTGGAAAGTTTCGTGCACGTACTATAAAAACACTATGGATACCATCTCTCAACCACAATGTCAGAGCAGGCCTCATGAAGCACAATGTGTTCAGTGGCCTCCGGATATGTCTGACCTCATACTGACCCTCAGCAGTCTTCCTATGGCATGGATTTACTGTCCAACAATTTAAGTTTTCCTGGTATTTTTTACTGAAAACGGAATGTGTGATAGATAATTTATTTTTTTTAAGGAACTGATGCATTTTCAAGATTGACAAAGTTTGTTTTCCACATAAAAGTTGCTAAGAATGGAAAAAACCTCATGTAAAAATATCTCAGATGGATAATACAGTCAGTTCTTGTTCTAAGCAAACTACATCAGCCAGTCTTCTAACTAAGCAAACTATCTCATTTCATTGAAGCAGAAACTGATTACTTGCACTGTACCTTCTAACAATGCTGATTTTAACAGCAAACCACAACAGGATTAAAAATATCCCCAGTTCCATTCTGTGCGTAATTTCAAGTAAGATGCCCCAGCAAGGAAGAACAGTTTTTTGCCTGCTCTCCTGCCAAGAATCACGTAAGCTAGTTTCTACTGAATTTTCATGAAAAATGATAGCTTAAGAATGCAACAAAAGCATTTTCAGATCCATAAAACTGCATCAATTTAAACAAGATGAGACTCAACCTTCATTTCTAATGACAAAAGCTTCTGGATGCAAGCATGAAAGCAATTTCTTAAACCACTAACTCTACCTGTGACTATAAACTTCCAAGTTTAGAAGAAATAGTATATTTTGATATATTTAAAATGTCACACAATTAGTTATTTTCTTGGCCCTTTTTCCACTAGTACAACTTGCTTAGATTTGCCCCTTTTTTGCTTTTCAGAAAGAAAACTGGTATGTAATCATATCAGTGTCACACATCACTATATACTTATTATTACACAGGGTTAGCTTCAGACAACTGGGAGAAAAAAAAATGTAAAGTTGAAATGAAATTTTATGATGAAAAACCTGCTTTACATGAGAGAAAAAAGAAATAAATCAGAATCCTGACATTTTCTTTCTACCTCCAAAAAGAAACCAAGATTTCTGGCTGCTTTAGTTTCCTATTTAGTCACCCAGTATTGTTTGAGGGAGGTAGCAACACCTAATGAAGTAATACTACGGGCTATGGTCATGGCCCAACAAAATTTAGAAACTTCATTCACTTGAAATTGTGACAAGACCTGACTCTCAGCAGTGTTTCCATGGCATGAATTAACTATTCAACAGTTTAAGTTTTCCTGATATGATTAAGAGAAAAAAAAATTCAGTACATTGCCCAGTTCAACTTGCTTAAAAAAATTCACCTTGAAAAACATAACAGAATCATCTAAAACACAACTCAGCCTGGAAGGAGCAGGGATACTGTTTCAGTTTATTACTTACTAATTTCAGATCCTTGGAGGACAGCTTTGTAAACCACTGATTATATTCCAGAGCAGCAACTATAGGTATTAAGTCTCTAGAAAAAGAAAAACACTTTTACACACATTTCATATAACTGTAGGCTTTGGTCACTGGAAACAGTCTCTTAAGTGTTCTTCCATATCTAATTCCCTATGCTTTAGCAATGCTAATTGCCCACCATCTCCAGTACAGAAAGCTCTGCATTCTAAAAAATGAGCAACACCAGCAGCTGTGTATCTTTCTTGTATTTTAATACAAAATTTTGACTGGCCAACCAACATCCACTCGAATATGAATTTTTAAATCAGGAATTTGTCTGGGCTGCCATTCTTACTTTTAGCATTACTTATTCTTCAGCCTGTGACATATTTAAGCTTCTTAATCACCTCTAAATTATAATTTAGCATGATGTTAAAAAGCTTTTTGGCAGCCTGATGATTTAATATCATTCCATGACTGAATGCTTCTAGAGAACACCGCCTTGTCTCATCTCTATAGTTAAATTCCCCCAGGAAGTAGAAGACCTGTGAAAGGATAATGCGACTTTCAGCAGAAACCTTCCTTAATTGTAAAAGGGATTTCACAAATGAAATTCTAAGTTATTCCCATTTTCTTCATTCCAAGTCTCTCAATGTGATATGCTCTCCCTCTGTCAAGTTTCTCCAGTAACAGATGTTGATAAACGTCATGTCTGTATACTAGCCCCTAGCAAAATCATTCCTCGAGCACCAGAACACCATTTAGCAGCATAGCAGGTGGATCACTGTCATGCAAGATATTAAATAAACATATATACCTACACTGGGACTTAACAGCTACTTAGAAAGCCCGTCTTTGGTTCATTATAATGAATACATGTTCACGTAATGTACATGAACATGATCAGCATCATCCAAGCCTCAGTCTTTTTAAGGGACAAATCTAAAAGTATTGGCTTTTGTAAGCTAGTCCCACTCCCCCAGCTTTTCATTCAGGACACGCACAGGTAGGCACAGATCTGCACTAAACAGGCAGCATCCTTCTCCCCTTCCGTTTTCCTCTACAAACATTCACATAGCAAAACCAGGAAACAAGGCAACATCACAGAGAGAAGCCTTTAGCAGGCTATATTGGGAACGGCAGTTGCTAGATTGGGAAGTACAAGCCCATCACTAAGGTAACAGTAAGAAGGTGCAGCATTTTCCAGCAAGACTGTAGCCTACCAACTGTGAAGCTCATGCAAATAGACCATTTTCATGCTCCTGCAGAGGAACTAGTGTGTGGTGCCCTTCAAGGATTAAGCCTGTTTTCCATCTTGTTCACAGCACACATCAAGTCTTGTGGTGAATTCATTTATGCTGGCACAGTAGAGTTTTATCAGCTTCACAGAGCGTATAGATTTATTTCTGTCCACTACATCATTTTTGTTCCTACAGACACACTATCTCCATGTAAAGCAGTAACTGACAAGGGAAGTGTTAGAGTAAGGGGAAAACCAACCCAGAGGTATTTTTCCCTTAGGCTGGGCAGGCAGGAACAATGTTATAGAGTAAGGAACATCCACTTAGAGTTTTGTTCCTCCTCTGCCTTTCCCTGGAGTGACTGGTAAAGAAGGTCTGAATGAGCACCTTTGATGTCCCTCTTGCTAGTTGGTGCCTTTGCCTTGGAAGCAGAATGAACAGAAGAGTAATTTTTCAGGTGTAATTTTGGTTTACCCACTCAATGGTAACCAGCCACCTACAGCTGGCGGTGAATGATGCAGGGCAAATCACAGAATTGTTAAGGTTGGAAAAGACCTCCAAGCTAATCAAGTCCAGCCTTCTACCCAACACCTCCATGACCACTAGACTATGTCCCAAAGGGCCACATTCACTCTCCAGAGATGGAGATGTGGCTACAGGCAGAACTTGCCTGAGGGCATCCCTTTCTCCCCTCTCCACCCCAGGCCTTGGAGGGAAACATCTGAAGGATGGGGGGTGCTCAGAGTTAGTAGGAAAACCATCACACTTTCAAGAAGTTAGTAGTAGTACTGCTTCGGCAGGACAGGAATATTTTTAAACAGACCAACCTAACTGATCCTCAAATTCTCATATTTAAATAGTTTAGTTTTCCCCAGTATTCAAGTCCTGTTTGTTCAAACCCTAGATACTGGCACACTTCAGTAACACCAGCTGCTAACACACACACACACACACACACACACACACCCTCTTCCTCCCCATGTGCCTGAAGGCAGCAGAACCTCTGCCCATTCTGCAGATTAGATTCTACCATCTGATTTTTAATGAGAAACTATTCAGTTTAGTCTTTTTTCATTTTGTTCAAATTTTTGAAGTTGATTCTGATCAACGAGGGTTCTTTAGGAATTTACCTATAACTCCTTCTCTTGCTTTGAGCTTGCCTAACCTCATTACACTTGTTACTGAGTCTTCCTTTTCAAAATTATATACTGCTTTATTAACTTTATTCTATCAAATTCTAGATGTGGTACTAACAGTGATGTGCCCTGTTCATTTTGAGTCTTTGTTGTTGTAGTTAAACAATTACATGGTTCGCAGCACAACGTAACTTCAGATAAAACCTCCGAAGTCCTGTTCCCATGTGGCAAGCCATGCTATGCACTTGAAATGTCAGACACTTTGGGAACTTAAACTAATCTATAATTCATGCCATCTTATGTTGACCTCTAACAGAAACGCTTTACTAGGAAAAACACAAACTGACTATTTTTGCAATGCATAGGCCCTCTATCTAGAGAACTGGTGTACTCATCCTACCTTGCTTCAGATCTGCTCCACAACATGAAGTACATAGCTTCAGCAATCCCAAAAATTAGGTGGACAGGATACACAATAGCCTATCAAAATCCAAAGCATGATGGCAGACTGCTAATGTATAGCATTCTCACTTTGCTTAATATATTGCGAAACACTCACATACATTCTTGAACTGACTGGGATCCAAAATCCTAATTTGTATTTTTAATGAATAACATAAAGTTTTGTCTTCCTACAAAATATCATTTCCCTGAAATTTCAATCCAAAACCTTTCTCCCAGTTCAGTTCTCAACACACAGAAACTCTCATCAGAAGATGCATTTCATGGCATGTAAATGGCTCCAAAATTGTTTTGAATCTTTGGACTTACACCATCATGAGACACTGAGTAAAGACTTTTATTAACAACACAAATGTATTTCCTCAGTGATGGCAATTTTGTAAGGTATACTTCAATGAAAAACTTCTGTGAAGGAACAAACCCACCACTCCCTTTTCTGAAAGCCAAATACTTATCTGAACAAGCTGATATATTCTAAAATCTTAAAACACTTCTTCTATCTATTCTTTCCTAAGAAGTAGCACTTTTCACTCCCAATAAATTGTTCAAATGTTTAATTTCTACTGAAGCTGGGTCACTTTCTCAAGAAAGCCCCATGGTCTTCTTAGCACTTCCACCCTGCAATATCTTTAACGCGCTCTTATGTTCTTGTCCCACATTCCCTTGTGCTGAATAGTTTTCCTTTCTGTATCTTGTGTCAGCAAGGCTTAACCAAGCAAACAGTCTTTGGCTACATCTGTCATGCACTAGTTGCATCCCTGTAGTCTTGTTTGAGTTACCTCTGAATTAGTCAACACAGGAACAGCTTAGGAACTTTACCATGGGATTTGGTGCAGACTGAAAACCCATCACAGAAGCTGAGTAAGTATTTGAATGGGTTTTTTTGCAAGTTTACGTATTAGATAGCCTAAGAGTGCACAGAATGCTATGGCAAAATACTCTTATTTAACTGCCTCCAAGTTCAGCCTTCCTGTTACAATATTTCAACATCATACCTCCAATGGATTCTTAATTTTTCCATTAGGCTTTCCCAAAGTAACAAATGCTTTCTCTAACTTATTTACAGTTTCATAAATTTGTCATTTTCCTTGTATAATGATGGATTTTAGTTAAGACTCTCCTATTTCTTTGTAAACATCTTCAGATTCAACTTCCTCAGAATCCAATTTTCTCAGCTAGCTAAATTCAGTAAACCAAACACAACACTTAGCTAAGTTTCAGCATCTCATAGTAAAATTACCTTCAATTAGTTCCTTTCTGGAATTACACATTTTTGAAAGCATCTATTGTAAATGGAGAAACTACTGGCTAGGATTCAGTTGAACAACTTAAATTTTCTACTGACTTGCTGACAAAAATAATTTCCTCTACTGTGTACACCATGAGAAAAAGATTCTGCTGAAGTAAAGACTGCATGATTTCCTTTTTTGCTTTGCCTACAAGATGTAGTTGCTGTTTTCTCTGCTCTCACATCCGCCATCACAGGAGAAGAATCTATCTGCTAACTTTCTGGAATACTTCCAATCCCAAAATATATTTATCTTCTCAGGCTCCTCAATGAAATGTTCTCTCTGTGAGGCTTTTGTACATAAACAGCAGCTTTGTGCTGAAAGCTAAAATTGCTACAGATGGACATTTCAGAGGTCTACACAGTCAAGTAACAGCTATGGGACCATCCCATTTCAGCTAGGGCAGGAGAACCCTATTGCAAGGAGGAACAAGGAAAGTTTGAGAAATACTAGCATGATTACTGCATATTGTTTACCTGTGGTCAAGGTGGCTGAAGTCTTGCAAATTCAACTCTCTGGTATCTTGTGTCAGATAAATTGTATCAACATCCTGTTAAAAATACATAAACAAATACATCTTTACAGAACTTCTGTGTTTTTTTCCTCCAAGTACTATGATTTACCTACTCTTTCATCATTTGTAAAGTTAGTTGATTCAGAGCTCCTAAACAAGACAGGTACTTACCCACTGTACTTCTTCTCTATAGGGAAATCCAAGCCAATCACAAACACAGGCATACATCTGCGAAAAGCCTCCTAAAAACAACCCAAGAGAGCATTTAATGTAATAGTATAAAAAGAAAACAAGCAAACACACGTATGAAAGGATACTTTAATACTTTAAGATCCAGTCATTCAACTTACCCTCCTTTTCTCTCAGAAGACTGTCCATTGCCCTGCTGAAAGAAACTGAGACTATCCTATCTTTGCCCAGCAGGTCGCAAGAAAGCTTAAAATAGTGCCTTCACCTACCAATCAGAAGTCTACTCCATGCTAATTACACCTTAAAACTAATTACGCCTCTACAAGCTTTTGCCAGAAATAGTATTTAACTTCCAGACACTGCAATTCCAGCCTTTTTATATTTGAGCCTCTAAATTCATTCTCACCACAAGGTCCAAGTTCTGCCACTGTCTGACTGTCCCACAGGGCCTGGAGATTAGCCAGTCTTTCTGAAGGCTCCATAGTTACTTTTTTCAGAATCCTCCTAGATGCAAAAGGGGAAGAAAAAAAAATATATATTACCTTGAAAGTATTTTTAAATTCATAAATCTGTAAGAATTACCATTTCTAATACAAGTCACTTCTCTGCCTAAAAGTCACACACAGCATTATGTCGCCCAGCAGGAGTTACATTTATTTGTCTCTTTCTTCTCTTCTTTCTAGGGATAATCATGTGACTACTGGGGCAACTAAGCCATTTACTATGACAGGATGACTCAAGAGAAGGAGACTTGTGGGCCTTGACTAATATAAGGATGCCCAAAAAAGGGTAGAGAGATGCTATTACTGGTTATCCTGAAACCACTGCTATTTCTGTAGTGTCTTTATGCAGTAAAAGCTCTATGGTGCAAAGGGGCACAGAGCATGCTGAGTAGCTACATGTGGCCTCCAGGCTGCACTTCAGATAACCACCTCCAATCTCATAATTTGGTAGTGTACTTCCTCCCCTAAACAAAAACACGATCCCTTCCTACCTTTTCAGAAATGAAGCTGTTTTGCTGAATTGCAGGACTGCCTCATAAACTTCAGAATCCCATAAAACAGAGAGAAATAATTAATAAAAAATATTAATGTGCGAAACCTCTTTCCCCTTTTCTGCTTGATCTGCTTAACTCCAATGCCTTCGCTTTGGAAAGTAATGCCATCCAAGAGGAGAGCAAGAAATTTTATTTCTTTTCTAGGAACCAAGCTCTCCATACAGCTACACCAAATGCTCCAGCAATACTCTCCAGAAAGCCCAGGGAAAACATGTATAGGTCTCAAGCTCGCACAGCCTCGCAGCCCTCTTCGCTCTGCTCCTTTGGCCTACGTTTCTCACATCATTACTGAGGGTAACTGCTCACAAATATTCACTTGTATATGTGCTTTTTGAGGAAAGAGCTTGATCTCCATCAAGGAAGTTAATAACACTGCCACAGAGATGAGATAAACTGGAAGTTAAGGAAAGAAACTGCCAGCCCTAGTTTATGAATTTGATTTCCTACTCCACCCACAGGAAAGGTGAATAATAAAGACATGCATCCAAAATAAATCATATAAATATAGCTTGACTGCTCACATCTAATGTCTGTTACAAAAGCTCACTTATTAAAATCAACGTGTCCTGGAAAATTCTTTTGCATAGTTCACTTTCTTTAATATTGTTGAAAACCAGGAGTTGAAGAGAGCAATAACAGGACTGCATGATGTGGTAGAGAGTGATGAGATGAGTCAAGGACAGAAAGAAGATATAAAATGGAATGAAAAAAACCTACTGAGATTGCTGCAAGATGACAAAATTCAGAGGCACAGATACAAGGAAACAAAGGCAAGAACAAAGCATGAAGAAGCACAGCTAAAAACCCAGAGATATATGATCCAAGAGGGCAGATAGACCATGAAAACTATCAGAGAGCCACAGGATGGTAGGAGTTGGAAGGGACCTTTGGAGATCTTCTGGTCCAACCCCTCTGCTACAGCAGGTTCACCTAGAGCAGGTTGCCCAGGATCATGTCCAGGAGGGTTTTGAAAGCCTCCAGAGAAGGAGACGCCACAACCTCGCTGGGCAGCCTGTTCCATCATCCTCACACAAAAGAAGTTTATCCTGATGTTGAGGTAAAAATTCCTGTGTTCCAGTTTGTGCCCATTTCCTCTTGTTCTATTGCTGGGCACCACTGAAAAGAGACTGGCCCCATCCTCTCAACACCAACCCTTTAGATATTTATAAGCATTGCTAAGATCCTCTCTCAGCCTTCTCTTCTCCAGGCTGAACAGCCCCAGGTGTCTCAGCCTCTCCTCGTAAGAGAGATGTTCCAGTCCCCTCATCATCTTTGTAGCTCTCCATTGGACTCCCTCCAGTAGTTCCTTGTCTCTCTTGAACAAGGGAGCACAGAATTGGACACAAGTTCTGTATGATATGACTGCCCAGGGCTCAGTTTTGAAGAACAAGGCTCCCAATCATGTACCTCATTTCACAAACACTGAAAGTAAACAGAAATTTTCCCTCATCTCACAACTCAAGATTTTACTTCTAGGGAAAAAAACAAAAACACCCCACTGAATATCACAGCTTTTTAGGGGGAAAGGAGTAAATTACAACAAAAATCCAGAACCTAAGCTATACCTGAGTTTGGAGAGGCAATAAGATAGAATTAAGACTCAAGACTCCAAACACCTGCATCAACCCTTCAAAACAAAGGCTCTTTTGACCCTACAGAGCATACCTATGCTCTGCACTGCCTCCTGGTTCTGTCATATACCTGCATAAAAGCTTACTGCTCGACTCAAGGTGTTTCTCATACCCTCAGTGCATTTCTGAGGTCAAGGTGGGGACACGTGCATACAAAAAGCGGTGGCTTGTCACCCTTTCCACACAATCTGTTACAGCTAGAGGTTCCCTAAAAGACACTTACACTGGTGAGAGTCCAGGGAATATCTTCCGGAGGCAGGTCCCAATGTGTGCCAGCACCTCGTTCACATCCTCCGAGGATGCCATCTTCATGGAGATGCTGCATTTCTCAGTTTCCATAATCAGCTGTAAATAAGAAGGCATGAGGGCAGGATTTGGGTATCATATAACTCATGTCCATTTAAAAAGGAAAGCATTTTGAATGCTTTGCATCCTGGCAGGATTCTGTTACTCTTTAAGACGCAACACGACAATGGTCCAGGTAAAGTTTCTGAAAGTTGCTGTGGAATGTACAAGATTCCTGTACTCAAACTTTGCTTTTCCTAACAGTGCTCTGCTTCCCACGGGAATAAAAGTTTGAAAGGATCTTGGCCTCAGCTGACCCTCTGAAAACCAAGAACTTTTCATGGCATTGTCCTCTTTTGAAACTCATCCCAGAACACCAGGAGAAGCGAGCACAGCCTGACAGGAAACCATTGAACAAGCAGGGCCTGCTTCCTCCAGCAAAATGAAGAAGTCTTTAATGGCTGCAATCTTCTGGAAAAGCTCTAATGCTTTGATCTATGCCATTTAAGAAAGTGTTATGGCAACATATTGTTTCTGTTCAAATGAAGCAGTAAGTCCACTAACATAACTGTCCCACTGTCTGGGGGCTACGTGCTTCAGCCGGGGGGGAAAATAAAGGCGTTTGCAACCCATCTCTGTTATACATTGAGAGTTGAGAATCAGATTACTGTTGCTTTCAGCTGCATCACAGGAAGCAATGTAATAGCACAGCCCAAGTCATAAACTCTTCTGGCTGAGGAGCTGTGCACAAGACAGTAAGAAGCTAACATTAGGAATGACTAAGAAGTGCAGATAGCACGGAAGAGGACACCGTGCAATATGCTACAGAAGACTGGGTTTTATTGAAACTGGTTCTCGGGGCTCTTTTGGTTCTCAGTACATATCTAGGGTCATCACCAGGACAACCCTCAAAGAGGCTGTATTATCCCAAAAGCACACTGAGAACCTTCACACTGATCCAACTCCTTTCTGGACCTGTTGCTATCACTCCCTGAAGATTAATTAGTGAGCGGGCAAGCTACTACTGGTTTTCATTGTCATCAATATTAACACAACATTTCCTTATCTTACTCTCTCCATTTCCTCACATCTTACAGTGGGAAGCCTGTCACAGCTCTCTGCGAGGTGCCTGGCACAAGATCACATTCTTCAGGTATCACAGATATAACACACTGTTTGCAGGAGAACTGCAACAAAACCATTTGTCTACACAAGCAATAATGTAAGATTCTGCCTGCCTTCAGCTATAAGCCTTACACCTTTAAAACACAAATGAATGTAAACGTGCAAAACCTTGAGAGATATTTTAGGCAAATGGTATGCTAAGTAAGGCTGCTGAAAATCCCTTGCAAACCCTGCAACAACAACGACTGTCTATGCCTCCAGGAATAATTAGTGTTACCTGCCATGGCATTTTAGTACCTTAAATAAAGTCACAAAAACATACACAGAATTTACTAAACATCTTTCCATTAAAATAGTGAACATCTGGATTATTCTTTTTTTCTTTCCCCTCTACTCTCCCATGGTGCTACGAGAAGTTTTGCTCTTACTGTATGGCACGCACGACCATTGCCGTGGCTGCTGCG